>PVKS010016786.1:0-43250 GCA_004027875.1 Aplodontia rufa
CTTAGGAGGAACACCTAAGAGACTGGAGGGTGGGAATATAGGGGAATCATCTCAGAAGGAGATCTCTGACCTCTACGAGATATCCATTTAACTCAGGGGTTCTTCTGGGGGAAACAGCAACATGGGGAACCCAAGTTGGGCATCCATGACACGGCATTAGCCATGGATAACTATGTATATATACATTTGTTCTTGAATGTTTGATATTGTTTCCCCCTCGATTGTAACTCTATATCATCTAATAAAATAAAAAAGAAAAGAAAAGCGGGTGCAGACTGTCCACTCGGTCGCCTCAACTGTGCAGCACGTGATAGGATGGGCCTGAAGGATGGGACAGAGGTGTGTCAGCGGCCACCTGAGCAGAGGACAGTGCCCACCTGCTGTGTTCACCTTGCTCTTCGTACCTTCTGAATTTTGTCCTCAGTGAGCACGCATTTCTTTCACAGTGCAAGGCAGTGGTGAGCTTTTCACGCCTTGATTTGACTTGAAACACTCGGTGCTCTCGCAAGCGGTTGAGTTCTGGGGGAGTCTGGGGAGCCGAGCCCCTGCTGAGCCCCTGCTGAGCGCCTGCCTTTCTCTCCCCAGGTGGACGGGGGCAGGACGGGAGCCCGGTCATCACCTTCCCGGACTACCCAGCCTTCAGTGAGATCCCGGACAAGGAGTTCCAGAGTGTCATGACCTATCTCACCAGCATCCCCAGGTGCGTTGGGAGGTCGGCCCTGTCCTTGAGAGCCCCAGTGGGTGAGGGACGTGTCAGCATCCTTGCAAGGGTGACCTGTCGTTGAGACCCCCATCAACTTTGGGAAGGGAATTGGGGTCAGAGGAGTTTAGGATCTTGCCTGAGGTCTGGTCCAGGGCCACTGTCCTTTGTGCAGCACCACCTGGAGGCCAATTGTCCAAGGGTTAGTACGGGCATCAGACCTTGGCCAAGAGCAGTGGACTGCACAGTCTCAGCAGGCAGTGGACATCAGCCTCATGCAACCGCTGCCTTCGGTGCAGTGGACCCTGCACTGGATGACCAGAGGGGTCACCTGGACAGGACAGTTCTGCTCCTCACTCACAAAGCCAATCTCGGGAGACACTTAGCCAACAAGGGACTGAGCAGCCCTAGTGCACACTCATCACATCCTTCACTCTGCTGTCTTTAAAGACAGTGGTCACAGGCCAGGCACGGTGTCCCATGCCTATAATCCCAGTAGCTTGGGAGGCTGAGGCAGGAGGACCACAAGTTCAAGGCCAGTCTTAGCAACTTAGTGAGACCCTGTCTCAAAATAAATATAAAAAAGCCTGGGGATATGGCTCAGTGCTTAAGCACTCCTGGATTCAATCCCTGGTACAAAAAAAAAAAAAAAAAACAAAACATTGGCCCCGAGGGCTGGTTGTCTGACCTGGAAGATGGGCCCAGTAGCAGATCCAGTCACCTAGGGACCGAGAACCCACCCAACAGCTGGCTCTGAGCGTGAGCAGTTTCTTCTCTCACACATGGCCCTTGAGGGCAGAGCTGGCAGGGCTGGGGAGTGTGCTGGGAGGTGCCCTGGAGGGAGGCGGCCCTGCTGGGAGCAGAGAGAAGGCACTGGGAGCTCCCAGTTTTGGCCGCAGGCTCTTTCAGTCGCTGGACCATTGCCTGGGGCCAAACTCTGTCGCACCAGCCTGGGGCTGAGGTGCAGAAACTGCACCAGGTTCCTCACGTCTTCTGGTCTTGACAATGGCACCGACAGGGAGGCAGTTATGCCGCGAGTGCCCAGCCACCACACCCCAAGTGTGACCTAGCATCTAGGAAGAGGCCAGCAGAGGTGCAGGAGCCATAGGTGTGGGTTCCACATGTCCCTCTGGCTCCAGCCTGTGCAGGAGGAGAGCACATTTTCGGGGCTGCACAGGATGTCAGGTGACCTGGTCTGCTGCTCAGCTGCCACTGGGATCCTCCCTGTCTTCCTCTCCCTCGTGACGCAGCACGCTCTTCCTGAGATGCACCAGGATGGGCCCTTTAGCGCTCAGAGCTGCCTTTCAGCATGGAGAGCTCAGTGCTCGCATGTGTCCCCGCCTCTGTTTACCCGGTGGCTCCAGAGTCTGCCACCCCCTCTGCCTGCCCATCTCACTTCCCTACGCCTTCCCTTCTCCTGCCCTTCCCAGGAATCCCAAGCTCCATGAATCGAGGCTCACCTGGGCCTTCCCTGCAGGGACATTCCTGCTCCTGCTGCCCCTGGCCCACCTAGCAGCTCCTCAGGTCCATGGCTGGCAGTGTTGCTGCCCTGGCCAGTCCCTGTACTGCTGGACGGGCTGGGCCTGTGTCAAGGCAGTACATGGTCCCCATGTACTGGTTGGTTGATGGTCCCCACTGTCCAGGTAACAGATGAAAGTGGCCCTTCCTGGCTCATAGGCTGGGAGCACAGGCACGTGGCCCGCTGCACGTGCAGAAAGCCAGTGCGTGCAGAGCAGGTCTCTGATGGGGGCCTCCCCGGCCTCGCCTCACACACCTGGCCCACGCACCTGTTGCTGTGTCCACTCAAGTCAGGATGCAGCCTTGACCTCCTCCAACCATTGGAGAGTTCCACGCACCTAAGAAAACCTGCTGAGCAGAAGAGGATGCAGCCCGGCTCCTGAGGGCAGAGCTAGGGCATCTCCACTAGACCCACGGGCATCTGTCCTGCAAAAGCAGCCCCAGGCCAATATGAACTCCAGAAGCCAAGGTCCATGGGACCCATTAGCAGAGATCACATCACTGAGGGTGTGTGTGGTGCTGGTGTGAGTGTGTGTGTGTGTATGTGTGTGTGTGGTGTAGTTGAATGTCTGTGGTACATGTGGTATGATTGTGCAGGCCACATGTGTGTGTGGAGCTTGTGTGGTGTGTGTGTGGTGTGTATGTGGCACATGTGTGCGAGTTAGTGCATGGGCAGCACATGCACATGCTGTGTGTGGCACATATGTGTGAGGTGGGGGGTGCATAGGGTTTGAGTGTGTGATGCACTGCAGTGTGCCTGGTTTGTGTGGTGTGTGTCTATGTGTGTGTGGCGTGCATGAGTGTGTAGCATGCTGGTGTGCATGATTTGTGTGTGCCCCACATGTGGGGGCATCCCTCTCCTGAGGAGGTCTGGACCCGGCTTTCTCAGTCCCTTTCACCCAGACCTGAAACCCTGCACGCTGGAATCCAGCACATCCTAGTGTCGCGATCTCTGTAGCTAACGTGAAGGACCAGAAGGGAATGGTCAGTTTTTCCAGGTGCTGAGGTGACCACACCAGAGGTCAGTTGTGCGGCCCAGCCGCAGATGTCTGGAGACATGTGGGGCATGTGAGGCATGCATGGTGCACTTCTCCCAGATGGGAGGGTGTCACTTCTATGGGTGTACCTTGGCAATGCTCTGAAGACAGCAACAAGCAGCCGCTCCAGGGAGCTCAGCCTGGGGCAAGTGGAGATCAGTGTGCATGGAGCTGGCCTTGTCCCATTCCTACTGTGGCCAGGGGACTTTGCCAAGCTCAGCCTGAGCCTATCCTGCTCTGAGAATGGCTGTTGCACACACACACCTCACACACTCACACTCGTGCTTCCTCACATCCTTGCCTTTGGGAGGACAGTAAAGGAACATTCAAGGAAACCATCCTGGTCTTGCAGCCTCCTGGTGGTCAGAGAAAGACCTAAGTGAGAGGATCACAGTGTGAGCGCTAACAGCCCTGGCTTTACTGATTCTTAAGGGGTTATTGGCCAGAATTCCTATCTGGGCCATCTCCTAGTGCCCTGGGGACTTTGAGAGGAGAGTCCCTGGAGGCTCCAGACTCTCGTTCCCTCTGGGGCCACAGGGAGGCAACAGTCTTGCCCCTGGAGACCCTGCTGCTGTTGCTGTGGAGGGACAGCTAAGCGTGCTTGTTTTTACACGTGCGATCATGCAAACTGTTGGTAATCACCTGTCTGTATAAATTCAGCCTAACTGCAGAGAGAGGATTTGCTCCCAGATAAACACATAAATAAATTACCTGGAGGTGCAGTCAGTGGGAGGTCTAGGAGGCAGACGATGATGTCCAGGGTGTCACCTCCCTCCCCTGCGTACTTGGCCTCCATTTGAAGAACACTTGGGTTCACAAAAGCCTGTCCTCCATCTCCCAGCTGGCTCTGGGTGGTGTACAGATCACACACACCATGTGTGCACACAGGCACGCAGGCACACGCACATGCCTTTGCACACACAAAGACACTCATGGACATGCACACATGCAGGCACATAGACGCACGCCATCAGGCAAGTGCACACACGAGGACACATGCAAATAGGCCCCATGCACAGTGGCACCCTGAGGAAGACACAGGTGGGATGTGGGTCAGACCTGCCTGAATTCCAGAAGACCCGTCAAGATGTGGGGGGCTGTCCCAGGGCCTTCTTTCTGAGGTTCATCCTGGTGCCCACCTGCTCCACTGCCCTGCTGGCCACCTGAGCTGCCCCATGCCTGGCCTGCCCACTGAGCTTCAGAGCAACCGGCCTTGGGCCCTGAGATGCACCTTGTTTCCTGCCGTGGACTTCACCCATGCTTGACTGTGCAGAGAGGACATGTGTGAGAGTCACCAGTGGCAGTGTGAGGCCAAGCTAGAACCCGCCACTTCCTGTGTCCCCCAAGAGAACCTCGAGGAATGGCAGTCAAGGTTAGAACCCCATCCCATCCACATGGGACATCTCGCATCTCCTGTCAGCCTGCTGAGACCCCTTGCTGGGCACCCTGCAGAGTCGGCACCTGGCCTGTGTGGGGAGCCCTGCTGTCAGGAATGGCCAGCTCCCGGATTCAGTGGTCTGTGTTCTTTTGCTGGGACCATCTCCTGTCTGTGACAATTTCTGAATGTCTGTCTAGGTGGCCATCCAGGCTACTCCTCTTTGCAGTCCCTCCATGTTGTGCACAGCTGTGCTCACCCAAGCTGTCCCTTAGGGGCCGCTGCTCTGGGGAAAAGCTTAGCACCCAGGGCCTGCTTTACCTGAGAGGGAGGGGCTGCAGATGGTGCTAGCTGGGAGCCCGCATGGAGGCTCCCCCTCCCCTGCCCATCTCTCAACTGTGCCTTAGACCTCTGCTCAGCACGTCGCCTCTTATTCAGGGAGTCCAGGGACTCCAGATGCATCCTGGAGCCCAGGGACCATTGCCTCAGTGACCATCTCCCATGACCCCATCACTCCAGCTCCTCAACCATGTTCTATCCCCTCCAGAGGCGGCCACCTCTTTGTCACCTCCCCAATCCTTGTTTCATTTGTTGTTGTAACTGACCCAATGTGGCCACCACTGACCACGCTTGGCCCTCTTAACTTTAGAAGAAATTTAAGCCCTGGACACTGCGGGGCTGGCCCTATTTCCATCCACATGTGGCTGGGGGCTCTGTTGTGTGTCAGAGCCTGTGATGTGGCTGTGGCCTGTGACCATGGTCAGTGGTGTGGCCATGTCTGCAATGCCACAGTCTTCATTCAAGAACTTACCAGAGGTGGTCATCCTGTCCCGTTGCCCCAGAGGAGGAGTGGTGGGCAGCCCTTCCCTCGAGCCCCTGTCCAGCCCTGGCTTCCTGGCTGGCTGCAGTCCTGCGGGGCTGATGTTGGGGAGGTGTGAGACCTATAGCACCACCCCCTATGTGCTGGAGTTTCAGTCCTGGGTGGAGAGCAGTCACCAGGGGGAGACCCAAGGCAGCTCTGGGAAAAAGCCAGCTAAGCTCCTGGGCAGCAGTGGTAGGGACAGAGGCAGCTAGGGGCTTCAGAGCACAGAACAGGTCTGGCCAGCAGCCTCCGCAGGTGTGGCCACTTTGGGGAGGCATGCGGCACTTCTCTTGTCTCCATCTCTCCTTCTGGGCTGGTGAGCAGCTGGTCTGGGCAGCTGGGGCAGGAGCAGATGCAGGGCCTGTGAAGTTTGTGGTCAAGGTCTCTGGAGGCCTTCCTTGGGATGATGGTGGGCCCTAGGGCCACAGGGGAAGAAGAGGCCAAGATGCCTGGAGCGCTGGCCTGGCCTCTGAGGCCCTTCTACCAGCAGGGCCTCTGATTGCTAGATCTCTTCTAATTTTGAAAGAAAGGTTGGGTTTAGCCCAGTTGCTTTCTGGAACTGTGGGTTTAGTACTCTTTTCTAGAGAATTCTCTTGTCTCCCTCTACTTGTCCACCAAGGTGGAATGGATGGCCTCTTAGGTGCACATGGTGTCTCAGGCCACTGCTCCCCTACCTCTTGCATAACAGCTGACTCACGTCTCCACTGGTGCCTCAGCCAGGTGGGGCTGGCACAGGGGCACTGAGGCTGGGACACCTCTCCAGCCCATGTGAGTGGCATCTGGCCACCCAGGAGGCTTGACTCCCCTGTCCCACTGCCCGCCCACCCCAGGGTCCAGGGAGGTAGCTGCTCTGCAGCCTCATGTGCTCCAGGAGAGTCTCATGAGGACTTTAGCCTGCTGATCGCAGCCACCTGAGCCCTTGAGTGATGGCCGCTCCAGTGCCTAAGACTCACTGAACCAGACTGTGCCCTCCAGGAAGAATGCCCTGTGGTCCTGAAAGCTGCCCAGCTCCTTGGTATGTCACCACACAGCCAGTACCTCCATTCCCAAGCTTCTGGATGCCCCACTTGGCCAGCAGGCAGCAGCGCCACATCCGCTCTGGGACCCTGGCCCCCATGTGCAGCTTCTGCACTGACCATGATGGCAGTACAGGCTGAGCCCATCATTTATAGGAATAAATAGGCAAACTCGTCCCCCTTGGCCTGGTCCCCGAGCTTTGTGTTTATAAATTGATGCACTTACTCTGATGTCAGGTGAGATGTAAGAAGCGGTCCTCCGAGTTGGTCAGGTATTTTGTATTTTTATAATATCTTCTTAAAACTAGAGATACTTCGCAAGAGCTCGAGGTGTTCCCTTCACCATGTGGAGGGCCTTTCCACCCTTGCCTGCGTCTCTAGCCCATTTTCACCATTTTTGCCCCACCTACCTCCCTGAGTGTGTGTGGTCCGATCTCTCTCCCCACACCCTCCTTGACCTCCTGTCTTGCTCCTTTCTTCTGGGAGATGCAACTCAGCACCCACCAGGGCACTCCTCAAGACCTACTACTGCCTCCCAAACTAGAGTTCCCAGTGCCCTTGTGCTGGGACCAGCAACCAGCAGGCCCAGAGACAGGACTTGGACTCTGGGCTCCAGCTGCCAGGCCCCAGCCAGCACCCAACTGTTTCTGTTTGGCCTTGGAGCATTGACTTCTCTGTGCCTCAGTCTCCCCACCTGTAAAATGGTAAAGATAGATACCTTTGGTGAGTCTCTGTGCAGAGTTGATAAGGCCTCCCTCACTTGTCACCAGGGGGCTTGGAGGTGTCTGACCTCAGCTGCTCCTCCCCCCACTGTGAAGCCCATGCTCAGCCCCTGTCTCTGATGCACGAGGTCCTCCTGCTCCCCTTCGAGCATCGGTCTCCAATGCTGCTGTGCTGGGCCTCAGGAAATGTGAAGCCAGGGCATCCATACCCCATTGCCGGGCAGGCCCAGCGTTGCATTCAGCTGCTCCATTCTTGCAACTCCTGCGCAGCACCACAGCCAGACCCAAGGCCAGTGGAGATAGAGGGGCAGTGGGCCTTACAGACTCCCAGAGCTCCAGGGCCAGAGCAGGGAGAGGTCTGTCCTGACTCCATGCCTTAGCTGACCCGCCCAATGCAATCAGTCTGCAATCTGTTGAGCAGCCAGGAGCAGAAGAGCTATTTTGAGTGAAAGCTCATGTTTATTCATGTGTTCACCCAAAAGCGTCTTGCTGTTATTGAGCCAAACTGCTATGTGCACATGCGTCCTGCATCACCAGCCTGGCATGAGTGGTCAGCATCTTGGCCACATGCTTGGTGCTGCATGGTCAGCTGTCAGATCTGGGAGTCACAGGACCCTCAGAGAGGACAGTATGCAGAGCACTCCCCAGCCTGCATCATTTATAAGGCCCTGTAGAACTGTCCCCACTGGCACCCGAGGTGGCTCACATAGGTGTGCTAGGAGATGTGCAAATTAGCAATCCAGTCAGTGGCTCCGCTGGCCTGCCTCGGTCCTCTCTGCTGTGGATTGGCTGCTGCGGCGGCTGCTGGCATCACACAATTGGCTTGGATGAGAAGTTACCCAACGGATGCAGAGCTCTGCTCCCACACTGTGACTCAGGCTGCTGCCAGGCTGAGCGGAGGGACAGAGCCCACTGCACAACCAGCCGTGCTGTCCTGTCGTTACCACAGATGTGGCCGCTGCCAAGGGCAAGCGCCCACATTCCCCTCCCAGCAGACGCCTGTGAGCCTCCGGAAGCCTCGGGGCTTTTCTCCCAGAGTCCTAGCCATGCCATCGGGAGTGATTTTTTAAAGTGGATGAACACGGAGACCTCAGATGCTAGAACTCTTCTGATGTATGGGTCCTAAAACTCGTTTTGGAGGGTTTAGTCATTTGCCACCCAGGGAAAGAAAAGGACCTGGCCTTGTGGAGTATAAAGTGCCTGGCTCTGGGATGATGGCGCTGCCTGACATTTGAATTGGCGTATCAAAGTCAGGCTGAGAGACAACCAACACACCAAAAATACTTGCCCGTCTTCAGATAGGGGCAAGCAGGAAGTTGCGGAACGGGCTGCACAGCTCCTGGACACTGCACCTGCTGAGACCCCTCACTGGCATGCGTGTCACCTTGCCACATGGAATGGCTCAGCATTGTAGGAGGGTCGTTAGCCTGCTTGCTGTGAGGTTTCCAGGAGGCTCCCTGCCGGCTCGCGCTAACTGCAGCTGTCTTTCCTTTCAGCCTGCAGGATGCCGGCATTGGATTCATCCTGGTGATCGACCGAAGGCAGGACAAATGGACTTCTGTGAAGGCATCCGTCCTGCGGATAGCCGTAAGTGCTGAGCTGGGCTCTGCCCTGCTCCTGGCCTGGTGCCAGCACCCTGCCCGCTCTGGTCTGTGCTCTGCCGTGTTGTGCCAAGCAGGAGGGCTCAGCTACGGGGTTGGCTGATTCATAGGTCCCAGCACAGAGTGAGCTGAGCAAGTGCCAAGCCCACAGGGCTCCGGAACTTCGTGTGTGTGTGTGTGTGTGTGTGTGTGTGTGAGAGAGAGAGAGAGAGAGGGTGTGTGTTTGAGTGTATCAGTATGTGTGAGAGTGTGGGTGTGTGAGACAGTGTGTAAGAGTGAGTGCCTGTGTGTGTGCTTGTGCTCATTGGCATGCATGATTTCTCAAACGGCTGACTCAGGGAGTTTGTGTAATTACACGCACTCGGGAGTGGAGCACAAGTCCACAACAGACAATTGCTAGATATGTTGCAGTCTTCAGTACAGAAATTGGATAGTACTTTGCAGAGCCGTCTCCAGAGAGGGCTGTCTGTTCCTTAGCACTCAGACCAAGAGGCCTCAGCCATCCTCACCTCCAGGGGCTGCCTCACTCTGAAAGCTCACAGGCGGGTTCTGCATGCGCCCTCCATAGCACACAGTCTCTGCTTGTTGGTGTTCTAGCTTGCGGTTGTCATCCTAGAGGGGAACGGGGGAGCCGGCAGAAAGCCCCTGAATCATAATTTTGGCAGCATCTCCCACCCCCTTCCACCCACCAGCTCAGTACAGGGCACTTCCGAGCTAAGTTCACCCACGCTCCCCATCCCTGCCTGTCAGCACAGCTTCACAGCTGCAAAGGACCCAAAAATTCTGGTTGTCTACCAGCAGGGTGCCCAGAGCAGCCGCTCCCAAGCCTCTCTGGAGAGCTGCACTCCCTGGGTCCAGCCCTCCCAGCATCCTGCTCTGAGTCTAGCATCCACAGCATCCTTGGATGTCCTGGCCCCTCAGGGCTCAGAGGGACCCTCCCTGCCCTTGATGGCCTCCATGTTTCATGCTTAGGGAGAATTAAGGGCTCAGGGTCTTTTTTCTGACTCTCACAGCTACGGTTCTGGTAGCAGCCTGTCCTTCATCATCTCCCTACTCCTCTGTGCACCTCTACAGAGGTCCCTGCAGGGTAAGACCACACCCCCGCCTGACCTGTGCTGCCCATGCTAACTGGAAAGTAGGGTGTTATATGATCAGCACCCTTGCTCTGCCATCCCCAGAGGTCTGGACACTGCTTCTGCTGAGCACCAACAGTTCACAGCCATGTCCGCCTCATCTCCATCATAGAGGCATCTGCACGCTGCTGAAGCTGGCCATTCTGAACACAGAGCTCAGGAGGTCTGGGTGGGTTGGCCAGCCCTGGGCTGGACACTGCGAGGTTCCAGTCAGGTGGGCCACTGTTCAAGGGAGGGTCCACCCTGCCTGACAGCAGCCCCATGCCATCAAACCACCTGTCATCCACCACTGGTATAAATGAACACTCAGCTCATTTCAGCACAGGTAGGCAGCAAGAGCCGGCCACATGGCCCAGACATCCCTGCGGTCACAATGGCCTGCCTTGCTCATTCCCCAAGGCTGCACACACCTCCACCTGTGGTGTCCTCAGCCAGCACCCCGCCCCACAGCACTCCTGCTCATGCCTCATGCACGTGTACACGGCACCTCCCAGGAGGCCTTCCAGCCCCTCAGGGCTGCACCTTCATGGAGGCACCTGCACACCTGCACATGGCTCCCAGCCCAGGCCTGAGAGCAGCAACTCCATACACACACGTGTTGCTCCTGGATGAGATGTCAGGAGGTCCCTGAATGCAAGGTTGCTCCTTAGACCTGGAGCAGCCCTGCCAGAAGCTTAATGCACAGAGCTGCTCTGAAGTGTGAGCTCGGTTTTCTCTCCCATGGAGCTTGTGATTAGCGGACTTGGGAAGCTATGTGGCTCATCTTTGAAACTGCTTTGGAAAATCATAACTGACAAGTTAGACTTTGAGGTTTTTATTTTTGCACTGAATCTTGCACCATGACAATATAGATCTTCCCTGCTGTTCCCAGCATTCCCAGCACTGGCTTGGAAATTGCACAAGTTCGTGTTTTCCCAGCAAGAGTCGTATTGCAGTGCTGTCCTGGTGTCAGGATTTAGTGACTGTTGATACAGGTCTACCCACGGGTCCCCACATGGTCTGACCCCTGCCACATGCCAGACCTGCTCTCAGTGCAGTGGAGATTAGGGGCATAAGCAACAGGCACATAGCCTGGTGGGGGTGCAGAGGGCCAAGAGGATATGGCTGCGGGGAATGGTCAAGCAGCAGGCAGCACGCAGGAGCGTGGCTGAGGCCCCACGCAGGACAGGTTGGCAGGACCCCATGAGCCATGCCTGTTGCTGTTCTGTGCCTGTCCCCATCTCCCTAGAGGACCTGGTGCAGAATGGGGAGTGAGCAGTAAGGAGCAGATGTGGGGCCCGGGAGACTTTGCGTCTGGGACCCTCTGTGCTGAAGGTATCCATTGACGTCACTGGGAGAAGACAAAGAAAAGTGCACAGAGCCTGGGGCCGAGAGCGAGGCATGCCAGGGTGCTCAGCCATCCTCGTCTGGGCACTCAGAGGGTCACCTTGGCAGGCCCACTGTGGATGGGGTAGGGAGGTGCAGGGGGACACCCTGGCTTTGTCCGTGTGGTGCACTGGGGAGGGCGGCCTAGAGATGGCTACTCCTGGGTGTCAGTGCCGCTCCAGAGCCAGCTCTGTGGCCCTGCTGCAGGACTACAACCTAGCGGGGATCCTCAGCCTGTGCTTTCATCCAGGTCAGCCAAGGCCACTCAAGCCCACGAGGTTCCCCCAACAGGCGTGCTCCCCCCAGGCTCCACCACACCTGGCCTGGCCAGCACCAGGCATGATGCAGGATGAAGCCAGGGCGAAGCAGCTTCCCCTGCCCGGTGCGCTGGCCACCCAGTGAGATCCGCACTTATGTAATGCTCTGCGGTTATGGGCTATTCTTAGCCCCATCTGCCTGCCTCATGAGCTGTGCGCTCCCTAATTTGGAGTGTTCTTTCTTCTTTTTTGGATGCTTTGGAATAGAAAAATAAGACTTTGCAAGAGCCAAAATCCATGTTCCCAAATCAGACCCATGTGCATCTGTCAGGGAGCCTTGTCACTCTAACCGCATGCTGGAGACTGGCTGCCTGCGCTGCCTGTCCCAGGGTCCTGCATGGGTTGCCTGTCCCAGAAGCACAGCTAGAGATGAGGAGACTCAGAGCTGAGGATGCGCTGTCCTCTCCGTGAAGCTGTTGCCTTGAAGTTCATAGAGCCTTGGATGGAAATGTCTCTTAAAAATACCTAAGAGTGGGGCTGAAGCGGTAGCTCAGCCGTGATGGCACTTGCCTGGCATGTACAAGGATGTGAGTTCAAACCCAGCACATGTACACAATGAAGTGTCAGAGCAATGAAAATCACATGAAAAACTGAATAAAGTTGATCCTTTCTTTAAAAAAAACAAAAACAAAAACCTGAGAGTGCTCTTAGGACGCTGCCACAATTTAGCCCTCTCCTGCTTTGCTGGCTGCAAGCATTCCTGATGTAGTAATGTGCATGCTTCGAGATGCCTAATGCAAACTGAACTATGTCCTGGGGGTGCCAAGGAAAGGGAATTCGAAGGTTTTCTTTCTGCCTGAGCCAGACCTGGCTTTGCCATAATTCTGCCTGGGTGCATTAAAGGTACCTAGAAGCCTCTGAGAGACCAGGACTTATAGCTCATCCAACCAACAGCATGAGGGCCAAGTTGCATCCCTGCCTGTGCCCAGCACTGGGCTCCTGGGATGCTGGCAACAGGGGTGAGAGAACCACAAAGGAAGAGTGTCAACCCAGGGGGCTTCTCGGCAGAGGTGGGCTGGCTGGGAGCCTAGCAGGGAGGCAGAGCTGCCCCAGCAGAGGAGACGGCCTTCGCCTGGGACATGAAGGGGAGGTGCAAGGAGTGAGGGTGGCCGACCAGTGGTTCCGGGGGCACAGGCCCCTGAGGAAGAGGAGCAGGGCCATGGTGTCCCCTCACAGAGGAGGTGAATCATGCTGAAGGGCAGGGAGCTGAGGCAACTTGACAGGCCCAATGTGCACCCAGCGCGTCAGGTGGCAGCTGCAAGGAGCGTTGCGGTGAGAGGCGGGACGGTGGCTCTGCACGTTTCCTATCCACCTACTCAACGTGAAATGCTTGTGCCTCCAACCACTTGGGCTTTGAGAGACTAAGGCATCTTCCAGTGGCCTAGGATGGCCGGGGAGGGGCAGACCCAGCTCATCCCCTGTAATGGTGGCCACAGTGCACCAGTTGGTGGTTGGTGCTGGTCCATGCAGAATATTCCAGAAGGAAAGAGGGGCAGGGAGGTTGGTAAGGTGTAGAGGGGAGCCTTCTTTGAAAGACTGCCTTTCCTGCTTAGCTTTTGTTAACACGACTTTTTTCTTAATGGCATTTGTCATTGTCTTGACAAGACGCAGTGGGGTGGCAGGCATGCCCCCCACTCCTGTTCCACTGGACCCTGGCACCGAGGGTCTTGTAGCCATGGCTCCTGCCATGCTGCTCCACGACACACACATGCGCACCGTATACTCCAAAATTGCCAACAGAGCAGTTTTTTTTAAAATATAAAATGTGTATATATTCTGGATATTGCAATTACCCCCAGGAGTGCCCCCCCCATTATCCTCCCTTATCCCGCCCTTCCCCTTCCCACTATATCTCTAAAAAAAGTATTAGGTTGTAAAACATTACATCTTATCTGGATTTAACACATGCTAATAGACCAACTTTCTCACTGGGCAGGGTCTAGTCCCCACCTCCACAGATGAGTGGAGACAATCGACCCTAAGATCTCTGGGTTAAGCTGATTTTACTCAACAGAGCAGTTTTAAATATTCTGTCCACTAAACGTGATGAGCAGGTGACACACTGGGCCTGTTAATCAGCCCCACGGGATCCCACGGTGGGTACGTGCTCCAGCTGCTGGGGACACGCATGCTCGTGAGGCCTCTCAGCACAGGGTGTGGAGATGAGTCACCACTTGGCTTATTTTCCGCAAGGTGGAATTACGCATGGGGGAACACCTGGCGGCTGGAGCATTGGTGGCTCTAGAGGGGGAGACACAGCCTTCACATAGACGGGAGAAGAGAACTCACAGTGACTCAGTGCCCCTTCCTCTGCTTTTAATCCAAAAGCTTAAACTACAGGACACAGGTGAAGTGGAGGGAGCTCCCGGTGCATTCTCCTTCAACCATCGTTGAAGCTTTGACATGGAGTGTGCACAGACTCGGGGACACGGCACACACAGGGATGCAGTGCACAGAGCCACAGCCCACCCACTCACACACCACCGGCCCTCGGTGTTGGCTTCTGCCATTGTGAGATCCATCTCTGAGGAATCAGCTGTGTCTCCCTACAGATATGCACCCATGTGGCCCCAACACACAGGAAGTCCATGTGCACAGTGTTAACAGCAAGGGTCATTGTCACTAACTGGAAGCTGGAGTGACACAGGGCTGTCATCTTGTGAACACTGCATACTCAGCTGCCCCACGTGGCCCTGGTAGCGTCCTTTTGTGACTTAGCGGCCACCTCTTCTCCTGCCTCTGATCCACCTTGCTGTCTACTCGTTTCCTGTCCTTTGTGACGTGGACGTCTGTGAGGTGTTGCAGCAGGTCATTTTGGAGAACACCCCCGATTCGGTTCCCTCATGATGAGCGTTAGTCAGTTGTCCTGGCTGGAAACACTCATGAGTGGGCGCTGGGTGTCTGTTGTCCACAGGTGGTGGCCTAACTCTGCTACCTGGTCACGATGGTGTCCCCAGGTTTCCACGTTAGGAGGGGGGCTTTCCCACTGCCACCAGCACAGCATCCCTGGTGATGCCCTTGATAGGCCTGCTCCCCATGGTCTCCACCCCAAGGCTTAGCGTCCACAGGGACCTTCCCCTGATTCACATGACTGTTTCCCAGGTAGGTTTGTGGTGTGTCTCTGGGCTGCACCTGCCTGTGACTCTTCTTCTGGCACCTACTTGTCCTGGACAAAGCATACCCTCTGTCCAGAGGGTGAGGTTGTGCCTCCATCACTAAATAAGCACACAGCCCTGCAAGGAAGAGAGACCGCAGGTTGGCCAGAGAAGTGTGGGATGTGACCCACGCCAGGTGATCCTTGCTGGACTCTGCAGACATTAGGAAGAGCAGGTGCAGGCCCTGGCTTGCATGGGGGACGGCTGGCTCCCTGGCAGTACAGAACCCACTGACTGTCCCAGTTCCCTAGCCAGCCATCCAACGTGGGATCCTCTTTCTGTTGATTTTCCAAGTCTAGTTAGTGTAAGATTCACAGGCAGGTGCTTCCATGTCTGTGGGAAGTGCCCCCAGGCTGTGCAAATCCTTGCCTGCCCTTTCAGGGGACTCGGGTCACGTGGGCACAGCGGCAGCATGTCCAGACCTCCACCGCCAGCACAGGACACCCTAAGCTCCAATTCAGACTCAGAGGACTTTGTTAACACTGGGTGCAGACTTTTATATATGAACTTTTATTTAAGCTCTTGTTATCAGAAATGTGACTGGTCAGGTTTCAGGTGCCGTATTCAAAATCTAGCATGTAAATTCAGGCTGAGTAAATGTGACTTTGAGCCCTAAGAAAGGCAGGGTGTGTGTTTGCTTTACAGGGGCTTGAACTCAGGGCAGTCTGCCTCTAAGTTCATTCTCAGCCCTTTTCATCTTTTATTTTGAGTCAGGGTCTTAAAGATACTTGGGCTGGCCTGGACTTGGAACCCTCCTGCCTCAGCCTCCCGAGTGGCTGGGATCGCAGGTATGGCCACAGTGTCTGGCTTGGCGAGGTGTTTTTGTTGTTGTTGTTGTTGCTGTTTGTTTGTTTTAGAGAGGGACAGTGAGAGAGAAAGAGAGGAACAATTTTATTTAGTTTTTCATGTGGCTGTCGTTGCTCCGAGACTTTGTTGTGTACGTGGTACTGGGGTTCTAACCTGCATACTCAGCACTGTAACCGCTGAGCCACCACTCCAGCCCCTTGGTGAGGGTTTTTAAACAGTTTTCCAGCTGTGGGGTTCTCTGGTTTCCAAGGTGTCCCGATGGCTATCCCTAAGCTCGTAAATGCACAGGGTGACTCCGCACTTTGTCAGTCTCTAAGAATCCAGTTGAGAATCCAGTCGGCTGCTGTTTCTAGCTCCACAATAATTCTTTATGGCCATCACCTCATATGCCTGTTCCTAAGTCCACTAAGATCAGCCCCAGGAAACAGAACCTGTTGCCATCATAGAACATCACTGCCACTCCACAGTTAATTTTTGAGCAATCCACAAGCCTTTGTCTCTAGCTTCTGCATCAAGCCCTCCGCTTCCTTCTATTTTTTAATAATTTTTTAGCCTTTTCTCCAGCTTCTAATATGAATGGTTGATTCCAAATGCTTACACGTAAGCACAGTGTGTCTGTGTTTATCATTGAGACCTCCTTGTCTGGCCAGGATCTTACAATTATTCTATTTAATATGAAGATTCAATAACTTAAAAAACAGAAATACTGAAGCAGAGAAAAGGGAGAGAAAGGTGCTGTGTTCACAGCTGGTGCAGCACATCTCTCTTCCCCAGTGAGGTTGAGACCCTCATCCAGTGGTGTTCCTGTGGCCACTGCAGAGTTCATCTGTGTGAGGTCGTGGGGAGGTGTGGCTAGTCCTGCCCAGTTCAAATGTGCAGCCCAGCTTAGAGAGCCAGCCTTCTGTAAGGTGCAAGCCCAGGGCTGTAAAACCTGGTGACGTTGAGAAAAGCATGATTCACTGTCACCTCCACGGAGGCTGCGTGAGGGTGGCCTCCATAAATAGTGGCGGCCAACTTCCCAAGAATCAGGACAGGTCTTGGAGTCCTCCTGATGTGAAGCGGCCCAGAACCCATTTCTGGGGTTTCAGGGTGGTGGTCTCTCTACCCAGGAGTCCACAGCCTGGGATTTTCCCTGCTTCCAGGGTGTCGAGAGACCAGGCCACTGATCTCTGGAGGTGCATCTCTGGTCTGGTTCAAGAGTCATGTGTGCCGCTGCAGGATGCAGACGAGCCTGGTGTCCAAGTGGCCTTGTTGTGAGGAAGGGGCAGGAGGACACCAAGGTCCCCAGAAGGCTGCAGACCACTGTCTGCCAGAAGGACACTCAGGTCCCCAAGAGGCTGCAGGCCACTCTCTCCAGGAGGACACCCAGGACCCCAGGGGGCTGCAGGCCACTGTCTGCCAGGAGAACACCCAGGTCCCCAGGAGAGTAGAGGGCCACTGTCTGCCAGGAGGATACCCAGGTCCCCGGGAGGTTATAGGCCACTGTCTGCCAGGAGGACACCCAGGTCCTTGGGAGACTGCAGGCCACTGTCTGCCAGGAGGACATCCAGGTCCCTGGAAGGTTATAGGCCACTGTCTGCCAGGAGGACACCCGGGTCCCCAGGAGGCTGCAGGCCACTGTTTGCCAGGAGGACACCTGGGTCCCCAGGAGGTTATAGGCCATTGTCTGCCAGGAGGACACCGGGTCCCTGGGAGGTTATAGGCCACTATCTCCAGGAGGCCCCACTAGCTCCACCTCTCATCACTCTTATCCTTCAAGAGTGGCACCTGCCAGCTGCTGGTCATGTGGCAGCAGAGTACATAGCCTTCCCTAGTGCCAAGCAGTGTGTGACGTGAGGGTCCTGTGCAGGTGGGCTGCACAGTGACAGTCTGGTTTAGTGCTTAGTTGTGGGAAGGAAAGATCACTTGGATAGCTGTTACCAGAAGGTCAGACAATGCAGTGCAGCCCCTGGTCCTCAGCTGGTTTAGGGTCTCCTTGTCCAGGTCTAGGTACAGGGTCCCAAAGGGCTCTGGAATGTCCTGTTCCTGAGAGGTGCCGTCCTTCACTCCTGGTGTCCTGCTGGGCTCTGGGGCTCACACGCCTCAAGTTCCCAAGGACTCCTGTTGTGGTGCAGTCAGCACAGTGACGAATGTGCACCATCCCTCCAGCCATCCCTCCGGAGGCACAGGTGTGAGGCACGGTCCAGGATCAGCTTTAGAGGAGGCGTTTGGCTAGCTGGGTCCTCCCATCCTGCCACCCTGAGGTTCAGGCCTCAGGACTGTGCTGCTCTTCCCCACCTCTGTGTTCTGTGCTTCACCTGGTCATCCGGACATCAGACTCTATGACTTCAGAGATTGCCTTTGGGCCTGGGTCTTCCCAGATGTCACCACGTGGACACGGCCCAGTGTCTAGCGTGACCTCACTGCACATCCAGCATGGCTGTGCCGCTGAGTGCTCACTCTGTGCCTGCCAACTCCATGTTCTGTCCCCAAGTGTGACACAGCCGATACGGCTTCATCCCCATTTGCAGGTGGAAAAGTTGAGGCACAAGAAGTGACAAGCCAAGATGGCATGCCTTATGTGTGGCCAGACACATCTGTAGCCACTCAAGGGTATGTGTGCTCACGAGGACACGGATGAGCTTTGTTTTGTTTTTGCTGATACAGGCATGTGTCTCTGAAGATTGTTTTTCATTTTGGGACAAGTGTATTAGTTTCTGGGACTGCCGTAATATAGCACTGCAGACTGGATGGCTTAAACAAGAGAAATCTACTCTCCTGCCGTTCCGGAGGCTGGAAGTGTGGGATCTGGTTGTTGCAGGGCCGGTTACCCGGGCAGCTCCAAGGGAGTATGTCCAGTGCTGCTAGCAAGCCTAGGGTTCCTCAGTCCTAGAAGCGTCACCATTCTGCCTCCACCTTCACGGGCATCCCCCCTGTGTGTGTCAGAGCCCCCTCCTGTATGGATAGCCATCACATTGGTCAGGGCCACCCCACTGGCCGCACCTTTATCATATGTCTCTGGGAAGACCCTGTCTCCACCAGGTCCTGTTCTGAGTGCTAGGACTTAGAACCTCCCCCTTGAGACAGCAGGTCAAAATTTACAATGACTGCATTCGCCTCTGAGTTTCCAGGCTGTGACCACGGTCAGCTACAGCACGTGGGCACTGCTCTGTGGCCTCAGATGTCCATCGAGATTGCCCCAGGCCCTTCTCCTTGTCCTGCAGGCGTCTTTCCCAGCAAACCTGCAGCTTGTCCTGGTTCTGCGCCCAACGGGGTTTTTCCAGCGGACTCTCTCTGACATCGCCTTCAAGTTCAATAGAGATGACTTTAAGATGAAGGTGCCGGTGAGTACGCCCCGCCTCAGCCCTGGGAGCCACCGTGGCAGGCAGCGCTCTAAAGGAGCCAACCTCGGGGTGCTTCAGGGAACCGGCAACACCTGGTGAGAGCCATGCTTCCTCGGTGCAGCTCCCTTGAACACCCTCACCCCAGCTGCAGGCTCACCTGCGCAAAGCCAGGGCCCTGGCTGGGCACCCTGAGAGCTGCAGCAGAGAGCAGCTGGCAGTAGGACTTTCTACCCCACCCAGCCCATGGCAAGGAGCACAGCCCAGGCACTGCCAGTGCCCAGGGAAGGGGGCTGAGGAAGAAGGCATGCGTGTCCCCAGGGTCCACGGGGCAGCTGGGCTAGACCTGCACTTTCAGCAGCCCTCCTCTGGCTGAAGCTGGCACAGGGTGGTCTCCATCACACCCCCAGGGAGGAAGGACACTCCTGCACTGCCCCACTATCCTCTGAAAATGAAGGCTGTGCAGAGGACCTGGAGGCCCGTTTCCTGAGGAGCCTCCTGGTTAGCTGGCCGAGGCAGCTCCCTGCACACAGCTCAGCAGGGCTACTGGGCAGTACCCTGTGAATTCACTTCTTTCACAAGAACAGGAACTCAGGGACCAGCACTAGGCCCCACAGAACACCCCACAAATGCCACCCAGTTGCTTTTGAGAATTGAAGAACCCAGGCTGTGGGGCACTGGTGTGAGACCTGCTGTTCCTCGGGACTCAGGTGGCAGACACCTCTCTGCCACACCCACTAAACCCTCTGCTGCTCTCTCACATGCAGCTCCCTGTCCTCCTCTCAGACAAGCAGGAGCCCTTCTTGGAGCAGAATGGGGAGGACGAGGCTGAGCCCTTCCTGCCCGCCTACCTGCCCACCTGTCCTGCCCAGTAGTCCTCCCTGAGAATCACCTGTGACCAGGTGGCTGGCACAGATCCATGTTGGGGACAGGAGGGCACTCTGCACAGCCAAAGTCCGTGAAAGCCATGCCTAGGTGGCTGGGAGCAGGTCCTTAGGACTTGCTTCCCAGGGCTGATGAGAGGCAGAACTATGCAGAGCAGCACCTCCTGCCCAGAACCAGGCCTGCGGAGCTGTGTCCCTCTGCCCTCCTGATTTGTGGCCTCAGCAGTGGCAAGTGAACCTCAATTGCTAGATTCCCACCCTTGAAACAAGGCCCTCCCCTGCTGTTCATGCACACTGCTCTGCAAACTCCCCGGCCCATCATAGATTGTCCTTTGCAATCCCAGAGGTCATCAGAAAGACGCGGTTGTTCAAAGTGCCGTGACCGCCGCAGGCTCTGTGGGGAGAATCGCAAGCACTGCAAGGCCCCGCTTCTCCTCTTTTGCAATTGAAAGCCATGCAGTGCCTGGACAGGACGTTACTGAGAGGAGAAATCGTGGAAGGAGGTGACTGTGTCCCTAGCCTGCCGGTCTGACTGGTGGACTGGCCCTGAGCAGGTCCAGCAGACTGGCAGCAAGTGAATAATTTCATTAGAGGAGCAGCATCTTCTGCTGAGAATCTGTTTCTAGGCAGAGCTGAGGCTTTAGCGCATTGCTAAATGGTGCTGTGCCTCACTCAGGGTCCTGCCTGTGCATGAAGCTCTGCTCGAGGGTCCTGTGCATTCTGGGCTCCCAGTTCCCCTGCCGCCTACCTGCCATACGCCACTTGCACTTCCCTCGTGTCTCCAGGCTCCTCAGATGTCCCCAGGGACAGGATCACCCCCATTCGAGAACCTCCACTTTAAACCAATGCAGCATTTTAATAATCCATGAAGTGGCATCAAATGGCATTTGAGCTGAGCCTCTGAAGACCTGTTTTGTAGTATCTGCCTGCCAGCTTACAAAGCAAAGTCTATATTTTCATCTAAAATGCATGCACTGAATGACCTCAAGAAGGGCAAAAGAAACACAGAAGAGTGGAGATCAGCCCCGTGTGGAGGACTCCCCTGGCCATTCAGCCACAGGTTCCCACAGGGAGACCTCTGGGAAACTCGCTCACTCTGGCCGTATAGTAGCCTGACTGTGGGCTAAGGTGGTTCCAGCTGGTTCCCACAGTGATCTCATGCTGCACTCAGCAGGAAGGGGAGAGAGATCGCCTTCTTTTGATTGAGCGTGCTATTTGGTCAGCATACCCAGTTCCCCTTGCAGGATGTCCATCAAATGTCATTACCCTCTCATGCCAGGCCCTCTGCTGAGGCTCTACATGCTCTGGCAGCCACACTGGCTCATGCCAGCTCCTGGTGAGGTCCATCACCATGTGCCCACTTTGCAGATGAGGAGGCTGGGACACCGAGGGAGTAAGCAAATTGCCCAAAGTCAGCCAACTGGGAGGGTGGAGCTAGGTTCAAACCCAGGTCTCTCAGGTCCACAGCCAGACGCCACCAGCCACGCTGTGGACTCGATCTCCAGGGCAAGTGGCTGCCTCCATGGTCTGCAGGGTGATCTGCTCATATGGGGCCCTCTGTCTCTTCCAGGTCATAATGCTGAGCTCAGTGCCAGAACTGCAGGGCTACATCGACAAGTCGCAGCTGACCGAGGACCTTGGAGGCACCCTGGACTACTGCCACTCCAGGTGGCTGTGCCACCGCACGGTGAGTGGGTCTGGGTGCTCTGCGGTCCACGTTCTTGCTGATCCACAACTAACCCGGCAGAACAGCTTTTGCACTACGATTTTGCCTTTTCCAAAACCACGTTCCCGTTTACCAAGTTTTCCTCCCCAAGAATGAGGAGATGGTCTCGATGGACCTTAGTCATCGTGAAGAAATAGCATGAGTAATAAGTTTGGGAGTGGCTTCATCTGGGCGTGGAGACAAAAGAAGACAGAAACCCCCAACCCGGGCTGTGTTGTGCAACTCTCATGCTTCTCTCAACCAGGAGGGAGCGAGGCGGGGAAACTGGCAGTGCGCATGACTCCAGGGGGTGCAGGTGTCTGCAGGGCCTGCCTGGTATGTTTCTGAGGAGCTCGTGAGGGAGAGAAGCTCACGGAGGGCATTGCTGGCCCAGGTGCACTGCCAGGCTCTCCCCTTTCCGAGGACGGCCTTGGTGTCGGCTTTCAGAGCAGCAGCCGGCCAGTCTGGGTGACCTGTCCTCCCTCCTCCCAGGCGATCGAAAGCTTCGCACTCATGGTGAAGCAGACAGCTCAGATGCTGCAGTCCTTTGGGACTGAGCTGGCGGAGACAGAACTGCCCAATGACGTCCAGTCGACCAGCTTGGTGCTGAGCACCCACACGGAGAAGAAGGACAAAGCAAAGGTACGGTGGCTTGCGCGGGGGCTGAGGCTAGACCCACAGCTCTCCATCCTGCAGAGGCGTGGAGCCAGGAGGTGCGGCTCAGGCCAGGCTGAGAACATGAGTGAGAACTGAGTGTGCAAGCCATGGGGGCTTCATGTCGGTCCCTAGTCCAGCACAGGCCACCTGAGTTCAGAGTCGAGCAAGGACAGGCCAGAGGCAGCCGTCCTCAGGCCGTGTGTGTCTGTGGTGCCTGGAGGCAGGATCTCTGCACGACCCCTTACCAGCTGGTCCTGCAGTGGTGGCTGAACTCCTCTACAAAATGCCCCAGGTGCCACACTTCCCATTTGCCTTCTGGGGTAAATACGTCACTTTTACCCCTGAGCACCCTCATGTTGAAATAGCAGTGTCCAGGTGGCTGTGACCTGCTGTGTGTCCCAGGGACTGTGCCCTGTCTCTGCCAGCAGCCTGCTCGCTCCCCAGAAGCGATGCCGGCAGAGGAGAAGAATGGGTAGAGGTTTCACATTTTCAGCTTGTCCAGATGTCCTAAGGGACCTGGTGCACTCGCTTTGTCGCAGCGTGAGCTGCTCCCTCGCCTGCCTTCCTCCCCGGTATTAAGGGTATGAGTAAGTGATGACCACGCAGAAGGGAGGGTTTTCTGTCCACGGTGTACGACACCCTGCTCCCTGGCCTCTACTGAGTGCCAACCAGTGGGCTACAGCGTGAGGCTGTGCTCTCTCTGTAGGAAGACCTGCAGCTGGCCCTGAAGGAGGGGCACAACGTCCTCGAGAGCCTCAGGGAGCCACTGGCCGAGAGCACGGCACACAGCGTCAACCAGGATCAGCTGGACAGCCAGGCCACGGTGCAGAGGTGAGGCCCAGTGCCCTCCTGCCTCACCCAGGGCTCAGGCAGCAGAGCAGACACAGCCTCCCTGGAAGCAAGATGCTCCCTGCCTTGGAAGTGGTGACATATCCTGGCTGGTGACCCACTCCCTCCCTGGCACTGTGCAGCCTCAGGCTCCATGACCGGCCCTCACTCTCGGAGCCCGGGGTGGACCCCAGAAACCTCCTGGTAGTTTGAGCATATTTCCCAGCAATTCCGTGACAGCCGCCCAACCTGGCACCAGACCTATTCTCTTGGCTTTTATGTGTCTCCTCCACATGGCCATGGTCACATGCGGAGCAGGCATGCTGTGCTGGGGACAGCAGAGGCTCCCACTAGATGGGGTGCCAGGACCCATCAGAGGTCCAGCCAGCTCCATGGTGGACACCTCCTCAACTTCCCCAGGACTCAGCGTCTGCATCTGTCAGTGAGGCCAACCCGGGAACATGAGCAGGTGGGCGTGGGGAGGGACCAAGTGATGTGGGCCTCACTCAGAGCTGGATCATGAGCAAGAATCCCAGAGGACAGCGGCAGCAGATGCCGGCTCCAGCCCTGCCGGTGTCTGCCTGGTTGCAGTCGACCTTCTCACTCTGGCCCAAAGCTGTATAATAGCGCAATCCTTTACCTTCTTGGAGTTTCAGAAATTAACACACAAGGTTCGACTCACTGCGTGCATGTGGTGCTGAGGGAAAGGAATGCAGGAGACACAGGGCTCCCCCTCTGAAGGGCTCTCCCAGGTGCCCATGGCCCCAGGCCTACTACCTGGCCCTGGAATCCTGGGGCCAGTACATGGGGTGCATGGAGGGACAGAGGCTTGGCAAGGCCACGGAGACCAGCCGGCCCTTCACGCTGCCCCCAGCAGGCTGCCTCACTCACACATTGCGCTCTCCTCTCCAGGCTCCTGGCCCAGCTGAATGAAACCGAAGCCGCCTTCGATGAGTTTTGGGCAAAACATCAGCAAAAGCTGGAACAGTGCCTGCAGCTCCGGCACTTTGAGCAGGGCTTCCGGGAGGTGGGTGCTGGGTGGGGAGGGGGCTGTGGGGCTGCCTTAAGAAAGGGACAGTGTGTGGGAACCAAGGAAGGCTTTTCAGAGCAGGTGGTTTTATCTAGCTTTTAATTTAGAGATAGTTACAGATTCCTCTGTGCTGTGAGAAATGATTCAAACAGATCCCTGGACCCTTTCCCAGGTCCCCACTGCCATCAGCCGCACACCCCCTCCCTGTCTTCCAGGCCCTGGTAGCCTGGTCCTTGCTCCTGGGCTACAGATTTGCATTTCCAGGGTGCTCTCCTGGTGACTTCTGGGGACTGGCTCTTTCACTCAGCACAGTTCTCTGGAGGGCCACCCAGGCTGGGCGTGTACCCTTCCCAAGTGTCTCCCATGGTGAGAACACACCCTCACCGTCCACCTGCTGAAGGACATGGGGTGCTCCCAGGGTTCTGTGGTTGTGGGTGAAGCTGTGGTGGACACCCACATGCTTGTGCTGGTGTGGACACAAGTCTGTGTTCTGCACCGACTATAGCTCAGGGCATGGCTGGTCAGGTGGTAGCCACATGTTGAGTGTCCTAAGAAACTGCAGTTTCCAAGGGCCAGAACAGTCATGGTCCCTGCCAGCAGTGTGAATGAACGAGTTGCCACTCATCCGCTCATCCTCACCAGCATTTGGGTGCTGTTCCACTATGCTGTGGACCAGATCTGCAGGTGCTGGTGGCCCTATTGGGCACGGACCCTGAGTACCTGCCTGCAGGCCTGCTGTGTCATCACCCTCCTTGGTGAAATGTCCCTGTGTTTCCGTTGCCCGTGTCCTACCTGGGTGGTTTGATTCTGTGTTCTTGTTTTACCACGCAGCTCTGAGAGTTCTTTAGACACCACAAACTGCTCTTGCTGGGTGCTTCCCCCAGTCTGACTGTGTCTTCTCAACAGGGCTTTTAACAGTGGAAGTTTTCCATTTTGATCACATCTGACTTAACAACTTTTCTTTCCTTTTAAGGATCATACCTGTGGTCTTAGATTGCTGACGTAGTCCCCTAAGCTGTGTTTGCTAAATTCTTAATTTTCTGCTAGAGTCCCTGATCCATTTTCTGTGTAAGAATTAGACCACAGCTCTTTTTTCCAGCCCTGGGTGTCCAGTGCTCCAGCACTACTTTGTGAAAGGGCTGGCTTTCCTCCCATCTCTTCTCCACTTCTGTCAAGACGCAGCTGGGCACGGTTGTGAGTGACTTTGGGGTTCTCTCTTCTATTCCATTGACTATGATCTGTCCCTCCACCGATCCCACAGGTCCTCATTGCTGGCTGCAGAGGAAGTCTTGACATCAGGTAGACTGAGTCCTCCCACGTTCTTCTATTTCAAGATTGTTTAGCTATTCTTCTGCTTTTCCATATAGATTTTGAGGTAATCTTGTCTGTTTCTAGACGAAGGCTTGCTGGAAACCTGTGGCTAGGGTGTGCGTTAGGCCTGTGTTGGAGGGAGAATTATATGTTTGTGCTGGTCTTGTACGCGGTCGGCATGGTTCCACAGCTCTCACTCCGATCTTCTTGGCTCTCCTCAGTGGTGTGGGCTTCAGCAAACCCTTTCAGTGCACGCTGTTTGATTGACACTTAAGCATTCCATGTTTACAGCATATAAGTGGCTTAGCGTCGTCAATGTTCATGTCCCTGTCTCCATCGCTGCATGCAGGAATACAGTTGCAATGTCTACTGTCTGCTGGGGCCTCACTGAACACACTATGCTGGGATTTTTGCAGAGCCCTAGAGATTTTCTGTAGATGATCATGTCATGTGCAAGACAGACACTGGTGTCTCCCTTTCTGACTGTCCCCCTTTCATTTCTTTTCCCCCTTAAGACAGTAACCAGAGCTTTCTTCCACTGGGAAGAGAGTGGCAGGTGGTGCCCTGCCTTGCTGCCAGTCCTGGGGGCATCTGCTTTCCCTCCACCACAGTGCGGCTCGCTGTGGGGTTCTTGGGTGCTCTCTGTCCAGCCGAGAAAGCTGCCCTCCAGTCGTATTTCTCTGAGAGATTTTAAAATCATAGGTGGATGTTCACTTTCATCAAATGCTTCTTCCCAGTTGATTGGCATATACATGATTTTCCTATTTTAACCAGTTGATAGGTCTAATCATATTGATTGATTTTCAAATTCTCAATCAGTCTTGCATCTCTGAAGTAAAACACACTTGGCCATGGTGTGTAATTGTTCTTAGGTACTGCTGAAGTGCAGTTGAGAAGATTTCATTGAGAATTTCCACATCCATATTCATGGAGGCAGTGTTGGTCTAGAGTTTTGGGTTTCATTTTTTTGCAGTACTGTGGATTGAACTCACGGCCTTTCACATACTAGGCAATTTCTCTACCACTGAGCTGCATCCTGGCCCTTTATTTTTTATTTTGAGATGGGGTCTCACTAAGTTGTTGAGGCTGGCCTGGAGCTTGTGATCCTCCTGCCTCAGCCTCCCAAACTGGGATTATAGATGTGCACCACCATGCCCAGAAGCTTATAGCTTTCTTTCTTCATTTGTCACCTTCTTTTAAAATTGTCTTTTTCTGATTTTGGTGTTGGGGTAATATTAACTTCATATGATGAACTGGGACGCATTCCTGGTCTGCTGTTTTCCAGAAGAGATTTGCAGAATCGATAGACCCTGAGCATTCGATGAAATGCTCCAGGAAAACCACCTGTACCTGGAGGTGTCTCAAGTGGTGGACTCACTGTCCCCAGCAGTCCCAGGGCTGTTGGCATGATGGAGTTCACACTGATGTGGTGGTGTGTTTTCAAGAAACGGGTCCCCTCCATTGTGCCGTTTATCGATTTCCGATCTTTTATCTATTGTTTCTACTTGTTGCTTTGGGTTATTTTGGTATTCTTTTGCCAGGTTCTTGAGGTGGGGGCTTACATTATTTATCTGAGAATATTCCTCTTTCTGTGCATATTTAATATGAATGCTATAGATTTCCCTCTGATCATCCATTTATCTGTTCCTGCAAATTTTGACTTAGTTCAATTTTTAAAACATTTCCTTTGGAACTTCTTCAACCCCTGGATTATCTAGAAGTGTGTGTTGTTTGGTTTCCCAGTGTCCTGAGATGTGTAAGGTTAGGGTTCCAGTCTTGATTTCTAGGGTGACTCGCTGTGACCAGAGGACACTGTATGTCAGATCTATGGCAGTGTGCCTTGTGGTGCACCCTGCCCTAGACACATCCCTTGGACTCCTTGGAAGGGAGTGCCCTGGCACTGGCATGTTCTGCCCACGTCTGTTGGCTCCTGCAGGATGGTGGGCCTCTGTGGTCCGGGCTGTCTAGGGCCCGTGAAGGCTGTGGTGACAGTGGATTCGCCCATGGCTTCTTTCAGCTCTACCGGCGTTTGCCCACCTGCTTTGCAGCCCTGCTGTTCGCGATGTGCTTAGGGCTGCAGTGCTGTGTGACTGGGTCCATCCCTCTCCGGCTTTTCCTGGCTGCACAGTCTGCCCCCGACTTTGGTGCAGCCTCTCCTGCCTTGTCCTGACGGCGGCCTGCATGAGGCATTCCCATCTCCTGAGCTTCCCACCTATTCTGTCCTGTTTGAAGCAAGTTTCTTGTAGGTGCAGAGCTGGGTCGTGGTCTTTAATTTCTAGTGCTGTGCTGGCCTCTTACCTTCGGACCCCAGGGCTCACGCCCACCACTTCATCTTGTGCCTTTGTCTGTGCTTTCTGGTTTTGCTCTTATCTGTTTTCCCTGCCTTTTTGTGGCTACTCGAACATTGCGTAGGAGTCCATCTTCATTATCTGCAGGGTTTCTCTCATGTGCAGCTGCGGCGGCGCTTGTTCCGGGTGTCTCGCTGTAGTTTCATAACATATGCTGTATGGTTACCCGTAAGCCGTGCGCGTGTGTGGGCACACACTCGCCCCCTCACCTAGGCAGTGACCAAACACCTCCTCCACACTCACTGGTGCCACATCAGCCAAGGCAGTGAGAGGCGGCCAGTTGCCCTCACCATGTGTTCACACTCAGCCTTCGGGACTGCTGTCTCCCCTCCTGCTGAAAGAATGTCCTCAGTCATAGCTTTAAGGAAGGTCTGCTGGCTACAGGAGTCCAGGTCTGAGAGCACCCTGGCCTCCCCAATGGCACCATGTTGAACTAACAGGGACTCAAATCACGACTTGTGGGGGAGTCACCATCACCCTCAGGGTCCACCATGGCGGGGACCTACAAGCCCACTCAAGGCACACGAAAGGCCCACCTGCAAGGTGCGGGAGCCCATGCTTTCACTGGCTTCCTTCCTCCTCCTGTGGGCCCTGAGGGCGTTACTTGCTGTCCCATGCCAGCTCTGTACCTTCTCAGGGAGCTGGGATGCCCTGCCTGGGGGAGCTGGTCAGTATCCTGTCCACTTGGCACTGGGTTGGCAGAGATCAGGCCATCAGGAACAAAAATCAATGTTGATCAGCATCATTCCAAAGCCCTTCTCTAGGTCAACGTGAACCAGGTCTAGTCCAGGCCCCAGGGCAGGTGAATTCTAGTCCCTTGGAGCCTTGTTCATCAGGCTGGGGAACAGCAGACCCCCTGACCATAAAGTAACACTGGACATGGTGAATTCAGGGCAAAGTACCAGGTGGAGGACTGGGCAGAGCTGTGGTATAAGGCAGCTCAGGTGCCCAGCGTGGTTCCCAGGAACCATGGCCAAGAAGTGGTGCATTAACCTTCTCGAGGGTCGCAAGCAGGGACTGGCAGAAGCAGTCTAGCATGCACCTGTGGTTTGGTCAGGGTGGCAGGAGCCCTGCCCTCCCAGCCTTCCATCACCATCTGTCTGAACCATTACTCTCATAGCAAAGGATGTCTCAGCACGCCCTTGTTCTCAGGACAGTTTCTAATAAGAAATTTGGAGCCTCTGTATTTAAACAGAGAAACTGGCATGCATTTTAAAAACCAATTCCAGAAGGCCTTTTATATTCCTGCCAATGCCAGAAGTGTGGGATATGGGAAGTGCATACCACACTGGAAGGAAGCGAGCCACAGAGCTCTCCTGCCCACTCCAAGAGCCCATGGGAATGTGAACACCAGCACTGTCCTTTGGCCCCAGTGTCCCCATGTGCAGTCAGCTGAGAAGCATGTGTCCAGCTGGCCAGGCCACGGGTAGGGCCACCCCAGCAGACCCCTGGAGGCCTTGGCTGCAGACTGTTCTGAATCTGGTGTGCCCCAAATGCCCCTCCTCGTGTGGGCTCTGTGCTTGGGAACTGGGTGTTCTGAGACAGCCCCTCTGTTGCAGGTCAAAGCCACCTTGGACACAGTGTCCCAAAAGATAGCAACCTTCACGGATGTTGGCAACAGCCTGGCACACGTGGAGCACCTGCTGAGGAACCTGGCCAGCTTCGAGGAGAAGTCCAGCGTGAGGACGGGCATGGGAGGGTGGCCCCACAGCATCTGCACTTCTCAGGAGGCTCAGGGTGTCCTGCCATCCCGGGAACCCCACTCTCAGGGCACAGGGGCCCTATGGTGCCCACCTCCACATCAGGCACACACCCTCCCTCTGCAATCCCTTTTTCCTTATCTGCTGATTTTCAAAATCCATGCTCCCTCTGGGCCAGGTCTCTCTGATACCTTCCCAACCCCCAGGAACCTTTACTCCAGAATAGCTTTGGGAATGAGGCGACATCCAGTAACCCACAGCAACAAACAAAAGTGACATCCACCCCACCCCCGCACAGGTGTCCCAAGGCTTAAGCTCCCCATGTGCCTCTAACGGCAGCACACCTGAGTTGGTCTGGGGGTCACTGTCCTGCAGGCAGCCGTGGACAGGGCCCGCACCCTGGCCCTAGAGGGCGAGCAGCTCATCGAGAATAAGCACTACGCCGTGGACTCCATCCACCCCAAGTGCGAGGAACTCCGGCACCTCTGCCACCAGTTGGCCACGGAGATCGACAGGAGGAGGGGGCTGCTCAGCAAGTCCCGAGAGCTTCACAGCCTCCTGGAGACGGTAGGAGGCCCCGGCCAGGCACCCCTGACCACCCACTGCAACGGGCACAACCAGCCTCATTCTCAACGTGCTGAGCCTCGCTGGGCTGGCCAGTCACTGGCTGGAAAGTGTCTCATGCCCTTCCTTTCTGTGTTCCTTTTCTCGTCCACCTAGAGGTCAGGTCCTGACAGAGTTGTCTGTTTCCTAGAATTCACTTGCCACAATCATGATTTAAAGGACCAAAATTGTAGTAGTCTGGTCAGTTCCGCTAGTCACCTCCCTCCTGAGGGAGTCCAGTCCTGGGGCATCTGCTGGTCTCTGCAGAGCGCCACACCCTGCAGGGTCCTTTGCAGGATCCTGGCAGAAGTGTCTGGGGTCCATGCTTTAGGTCTTCCCACAGACGTACCAGTAGACAGAGGAGTGTGAGAAGCTCGCAGGATGTGGTAGGTGGACACACTTAGAATAGATGGGCAAGGCGCAGCTTCTGACAGCAGTGTCTCCTTCCAGTCCATGAAATGGTGTGACGAGGGGATCTACCTGCTGGCCTCACAGCCTGTGGACAAATGCCAGTCCCAGGATGGGGCCGAGGCTGCCCTCCAGGAGATCGAGAAGTTTTTGGAGACCAGTGTGGAACATAAGATCCAGGAGCTCAGTAAAATCTACAAGGAATATGAATCCATCCTCAATCAAGACCTGATGGTAACATCAGCTTGTCCTCTGTGACCCAGGGCTTGGGGTCTGCTTTGGGGTGCTTGAAAGAACCATCACCAGGAGGTAAAGGGTGCCAGAGGGTAGTGCAGAGATGGCAGTCACCCAGCTCAGCTTTGCTTTTAGAATCGTTCCCATGCCACCTGCATAAGCAGGTGCCACCCCCACTGTGCTGGAGTGCCTCCCGATACTACACCAAAACCAGCCCCTTGTATCTCCCAACAAGCTGCCCTAATTTTTCCTCTGGGGCAACATGAAGAAATTTATCCCACCTTCCATGGCCGGCCCTTTAAGCTCAGGAGAAGGTCCTCACATCAGACCTCTGTCTGTAGTGGCCCCAGCTGGTGTAGCGTGGCCATGCCATCGTGCATCTTCAGAGGGAGAGCCATGCCTGCGAGGCACCTTCCACACCTGGCGGTGCGCTCAGCGCTGGCGGAGGCACCTTCCGCGTCTGGCGGTGCGCTCAACGCTGGCCGACACCCACGGGATCTCTTAGCAGCGCTGTTTTTGCAGGAGCACGTGCAGAAGGTGTTTCAGAAGCAGGAGAGCATGCAGGAGATGTTCCACCGCAGGCAGGCGAGCCTGAAGAAGCTGGCGGCCAAGCAGACGCGGCCTGTGCAACCAGTGGCCCCCCGGCCAGAGGCACTTGCCAAGTCACCCTGCCCCTCCCCAGGTACAGGTCACCTTGTGCCTCCTCCACTCACATCAGCCCTCTGTGGCTGGGACTTCTGCCACCTGTCACTCTTGTTTCTGTTTGACTGTTACCCAGCCATGCTTGTTCTTTTGTGCCTCATTGTGGCTGCTCTTGTCACAGCAACGGCAGAGCTGGGTGCTCTCCATTACGTCCAGGTAGCCCACAAAGCTAGGAGGTTCTTGGCTGTTTCTTCTGACCCTGCTCTCTCCCCAGCCTGCCTTCTCCATGCCATTGCCAAACTAGCATCCCTCCTTTGGCTTCCACCACTGCCCAAGCCCTTCTGGAATGCCCACATGCCACAGAGCCATGTCCCATACCCTGCCAGCCTGAGGGCTCCGTGCCCTGCTGCCCTTCCAACCCCACTCCCCAAACAGCCCTTCTCCTAGGCAAGACAGACACCACGCCACTTCTCAGAGGCTTTCCCACCTCTTCCCTTGCTGGGTCATCTGGGGGGAAGTCAAGAGATGCGTGGTCTTGGGGACATCTGCCCTTGGCCACCGGCATCTGCACATCTCCATCGTGAGTGCCTTGAGGCCTCCAGAGCAGGCCCTGCCTTCCCAATGTGGGCCAAGCTGCTCCCTGGCCCATGTGGTGCCTCCTGGGCTGGGGATCCAGGCGTCCACGTCCTGAACCTCCTGCCTCCAGCCGCTGGACCCTGTCAGCTACAAGCACTTCTGTCCCAGGCTCTGTGCAGCCCCTGTCAATAGCTGCCTCAGGCAGCTCTGCACCCTTCCCAGTCCCTCCCTCTTCATTGCTCTGCCCTTTCCTCTTCCCGGGGCCTTGTTCTCCTGGGTGTGTCCCCTCCCCAGGAGAACTAAAACCCTTTCCCCCTTCCACACCAGGCCCCTGGCGAGGATCCGAGAACTCCAGCTCTGAGGGCAGCGCACTCCGGAGAGGGCCCTACAGGAGGGCCAAGGTGAGGCTGCAGCACAGGGCCCACCAGCCACTGCTTCCTGGTGACCATGATGCTGCCTCCTGGTCACACGGTCCCCCCTCCAGGTCTGCGGGCTGTGAGGCTCCCATTCTCCTCAGACGCCCCTAGATGGGCATAATTGACATTACTCCTTCCAGTTTTCAAAGTTGACTCACTGGTTTCTCCTCAGAGTGAAATCAGTGAGAACCGGCAAGTACGGGGCAGCTCCACCGGGGACGAAGAGGAAAGCCTGGCCATCCTACGCAGGTGGGTGACTGCTCCTCCAGCCGCACAGTGGGACCCGCCCAGACCACGGCTGGGCACCATAAGTGTCTGGGTGGAATGCCTGGGGGATAGCCAGCGCGTCCACCCCAAGGCAGAGCAGGAAGGGAGCAGCAGGCAGGACACACGGTGGGGACACACATGTGGCTGCCGGCTGCACAAGCATGGATCCTGCACAGCCTTCTGCCTGGGCTTGCCCAGCTGCACCTCTGAGCCCATTCCACTTTTCTTTTCTTTCTTTCTTTTTTTTTTTAAAGAGAGAGGGACAGTGAGAGACAGAGAGAGAGAAAGAGAAAATCAATCTTATTCAGTTTTTAATTGCTGTGACACTCTGTTGTGTATGTGGTGCTTGGGCTCGAACCCGTGTCCTCGGGCATGCCAGGCAAGCACTGTAACCACAAGCCACTGCTCCAGGCCCCACCTGCCACTTTTCCTGGAAATTCACCTTCTGCTGAGCTAGGCACCCACCTGCTCCCCAAAAAGGCTGTGTTCTGCACCCCCACGAGCCCCTGCCCGTGTACACACCTCCAACAGAGTCCTCCACCCAGTGAATCTTCCTTCACCAAGGACCCCTTCCTGTTCTCATCAGGCTTGGTGCCCCCAACCTGGCGTCCACCTGTCTCTGAGAAGGGTTGTAGGTGGCCAATGAGTGGAGCCGTGTGGCAGTCCTGGAAGTGTAGCCTGGACCACCACATGAGCTTCGGGGATTGAGAGCCACATGCCTCACACCCCCGAATGGCAGCATTGGCTTGGCACGTCCTCCTAGGCCACCCTGGATGGAGCACCCAGATGAGAGCAAACAACCCTTGGTCTAGCTCTGGAGGGAAGGAGGGGAGGGCTGATTGGGGCCATAGGAGAAACTGTCTCAGCCATCCATGAACTCTCTCTTGCCACCAGCACTCAGAGGGCAGATCATCTGGGCCCAAGGCCAGTGCTTCCCCTTAGTAGCCACTGGCCCCTTGGGCTGTGTTGAGCAGATGGAGTATGGCCAGGATGGGACAGCAGCTGAGGTTCTGCCATTGAAGCAGTCATGCACAACCATGCCCTTTGGTGGGCGGCACGACTCTGGACATACCTTCTTAAGCCTCTGGTTCCCCTGGGAGCCTAGGTCCTCAGGTTCATGGGCCATTGTGTCCCTTTCTGGACCTCTCACCATCAATAAGGGCAGGCCCATGGGTCCAGAGCCAGGCCACGCACGTGCAGGAGGCTGAGAGGCCCCCATGGGTCCAGAGGCCACATGCACACAGCAGGCTGAGAGGCCCATGGGCCCAGAGCCAGGCCAAGTACACACAGCAGGCTGAGAAGCCCAAGCGTCCAGAGCCAGGCCATATACATGCAGGAGGCTGAGAGGCCCGAGGGTCCAGAGCCAGGCCATATACATTCAGGAGGCTGAGAGGCCCCTGTGTCCAGAGCCAGGCCAAGTATTCGGAGCAGGCTAAGAGTCCCACAAGTCCAGAGCCAGGCCACGTACACGCAGCAGGCTGAGAGTCCCATGGGTCCAGAGCCAGGCCACATATGTGCAGCAGGTTGAGAGGCCCCCATGGCCTCTCAGGGTCCAGAGGCCATATACATGCAGGAGGCTGAGAGGACCCTGTGTCCAGAATCAGGCCAAGTATTTGGAGCAGGCTGAAAGGCACCTGGGTCCAGAGCCAGGCCATGTATACACTAGAGGTTGAAATTGGAGAGAAGCCGAAACACGCAGTGCAGGGCCCGGTCCATCCAGAGCTGGCGTAAAAACACCGAGGGGATGGAAGGAAGCTGATGGATGCACGAAGGTGCACCTTGCCAGAGCCCCTGGACTGTCACGCTCTCTTGGTTTACCCTGAGCAGCTTGCCAGGGGACACTCGACTCCAAAGTCCAGGGTGAATCACAGAGACATGACAGTCACACAGGGTGCTCCTTTCCAGATGTCCCCAGCAAGCGAGTAGGCTGTCTCTGGAGGAGATGAAGGACAGGACAAAGCCTGGAACTAGAATAACAGCTAGAGATGGACAGAGGCCTGTTGCCCCTGGCTTCGGGCCGAAGCTGACGAGACAGAAGGGCAAGAAGGGCAGGCAGTGGAGAAGCTTCCAGACAGCAGCGAGCACAGGGCCCCAAGACTAGCACCTCTCACACCCGCCCAGGTCATGGCTGAGGGCGAGGCTGTAGCACCCCTCCGCTCCCTGCCACCATGCTCACATGCATAGCAAGGACACCTGAGCTGCATGCTCTGGGCCTTTGGGTGCTGCTGGCTGCTTTGGAACTGACTCGCCTAAGCCTCATACCCAGAGCCCATTGTTTCTGGTTTCTGTGAATCCAAGTGGTGAGTTGGTTGTGGGCTGTTAACAGGTAGTGCTTGTCAGTGAAGAAGGCCTGAATGGCTGAATTGTAAGCCAGCCCATCCCCTCTGGGGCTCCTCCGCTGACGGCACATAGCCTGTGCAGGAGGGGAGCTGGTGCTGTGATTGAGTGAGGGAGGCTGTGCCCAGCTTCGTGAGAGCACAGGAGGCACTGACACAGGGGAGCCTGGAGGAGGGGGGACCCTCAGGGGAGAGGGGTAAAGTGGTTTGTGCAGGAAGCAATCCGAGTCCAGGGACAGGTGTTGCCCCAACAACATGCATGAGGATGAGGCTAATTTCCTGCAGAGGGGACAAGAAGGCCAGGAGGTGGGTCAGGGAATCTCTCTGGAAGGCAGCAGGAGAAGCTGGGCAGAGAAGGGGAGTCCCGAGGAGTGTCCAGCCTGGACTCTGCTCACTCAGTCCCTCACGCTGGGCAAGCCCTCTACACTAGTAACTCCTTTTTTCTTTTTCAATTTTTGTTTATTTTTTCATCTGGTTTCCATTTCTCCGACACTTAGTTGTGTATGTGGTGCTGTGGTTTTTTAATCTGGGTCCTCACACTTGCCAGGCAAGTGCTGTAACTGCTGTGCTCCAGCCCCAACACTGGTAGTTTCTTTGTGTGAAAACATGACTGGGGACCCAGGTATCCTTCTGCCCACCCCCAGCTCATGATTACTCTCCACATGCCCCATCCACAGGCACGTGATGAATGAGCTCCTGGACACAGAACGGGCCTACGTGGAGGAGCTGCTCTCTGTCCTGGAGGTGAGGCTGCACATTGGGGTTGGGGTGTCACGCTGGGTTCACCCTCTTCTGCAGCTTCATTTACAAATGGCTGCTTAGATGGACATAAAATGCTCATTCCACAGAGTAGGTCTGCACAGGGCAGATACTTGCTCAGCAAGAGGGCCATTCATGCACACAGGGTACATGTGGACCTCTCAGCATGATGACAGGGAAAGAGATCTCCAGAGTGTGCCAGAACAAGGTGGTCTGGGGTGAGAGGTCGATTGGGGCACCTGTGGAGGGGTCTGCTGGGGGCTCATCGCTCCAGATGGTGACCTGGGAGGTTTGCAGGTACAGAGAGAAGATCCACACCCTTGGTGTAAATCATACCAAATAAAAGGGTTGAAGAGGAAGGCTGAGGCCACCTTGGGTGCTATCTTGTTCGGAGGACCCTCATAGAGACAGCCGTGGAGCACAAGGAGCGGACCCACATCTGAACGTGGCCATCTGTCAGCTCTTGCTGACCTGATTCTGTCAGTGGCAGGTCTGGAGCTCTTGCTGACCTCTGCCCTCTCCCGCAGGGCTACGCGGCGGAGATGGAGAACCCCTTGATGATGCACCTCATTTCGTCAGGCCTGCACCACAAGAAGGACGTTCTGTTTGGGAACATGGAGGAGATCTACCACTTTCATAACAGGTGGGCCCACCCCCTGGCCACCTCTGGCCACACACATGTACAGACTCCATGCTGTCTCCCTTCCAGCACAGCTGCCTCCAAGGTGCTGGGACTCACCAGCCACTGGCGTGTACTTGATAGGGACAAATCTCCCCAGGGTGTAAGTACACCGAGAGCCATAAGTGCCCAGGGAACACCCAGGGGCATTCCCCCAGAGGCCATGAGTACTCAGTGCGGCCCACGAGGACTGCGATGCCAAGAAGCAGGAGTGTGCTGGCCCCATGTGTCCTCCTCCTTGTCCCCCAAAAGGGCATGCATCTGCCACTTTGGGGGCCCTAAAGTGCACAGCACTTAGCAAGACTCACTTTCCTCCTGAACCTGTTCTCGTAAGAGTGGCGAGCCAGGTACTCCTTCCCTGTTCCCCCCTTGCGGGAGCACAAGGGGCTGCCGTCCTCAGAGAGCCAAGGATGGCTCTCCATGGCTTTTGCTAATTATGCATGGTGGATTTGGGGCTGCTTGTCCCCTGCTCCTCTTCTCTGTGGATTGTGGGAGCTCGTGAGGGAGAAGACAGACATGCAGGCCTGTCACACAGGGCAAGCAGGAGGCACATAGAGGAGGGCACACGTGTGTCCTTTAACAAGGTCCTGTGTGAGGACCTAGTCCAAGCACTCTGGTGGGAATCAGACACCAGACACTGTCCCTCCACCTGCGCCTTTCTCGTCACTCACATCTCTCACCCACCACTTAAAAGGAGACTGCCACCTGCCAGGGGTTGTGAGGGACCTTCTGAGCATTGTCACGTTTAGTCTTTGGGCACCAGTCCCCTGGCATCTCTAAGTGTAGTGCTGGCATCCAGAGTGGACCCTCAGTAGCTTTCCCCTCCCCCAGGGTTTCCCACAGGGGGCAAATGCAAGTCAGAAATTTGGAGAGGAAAACCCAGCCTTGGAGCCGAGGGCAAGCTGAGGGCAAGTCTGCAGAAAGCCCACAGGTCCATGGCCAGGGGGCGTGGGGCCTCCAGAGCCCCGAACTGCTGCGTCTGCGTTCCAGACTCCCGCTGCTGGAAACACACCTCTAAAGTCTGTGCACAGCACCACAGACAGGGGCAAGCGGCCGGAGGCTGTGCACAGCTGTGGGGTCCCCAGCTCTAGTGCGGCACCAGCACCACACAGCCCTGGGTCGTCCAGAGTGAAGCTGGAGGTCTTCTGGAAACGAGCCAAGGCTGTGGGTGTTGTCTGGTTCTGGTGTGTGCACGCAACTCAGGGAAACCTCTTGTCCAGGATATTCCTACGGGAGCTGGAGAGCTGCACGGACTGCCCGGAGCTGGTGGGAAGGTGCTTCCTCGAAAGGGTGCGTACCGCTGCCGGGACCTCTTAGTTGCTGGACATTCTGTGGCCCATCCCACCCCTGCTGCTAAAAAGCACAGGTGCTTCCAGGGTCACTGAGATGAGGTGGTACTCCTTGGTGGGGAAAAGACTAGGCTTTTTACAAGCATAATAGCTAGTTCAAAACAGAAAAATTCCCAGCAGCTAGGGAGGCTGAGGCAGCAGGATCTCAAAGCCAGCCTCAGCAACCTAGCGAGACCGTCTCAAAATCTGAGGATATGACTCAGTGGTTAAGCACCCCTGGGTTCAATCCCTAGTACCAAAATACAAATAAATAAACAAAACAGAGAAAATCTGTAAATTATGAACTTTGGGGACACTGGAACTAATAGTGTCAGAAGTTTGAGAGCCAGTGGGGGATGAAGCCATCTTTCTGCCATGTTTGTTTTTGTTTTGCTTCTGCCCTGGCTGAATCTCCCTACTTGCTGGACAATACCGGCCAAGTCCCTGGGGTTCTAAGCTTTATTTTCTCCTTTTTGGAATCATAGTCATTTGCTTCCTCCACGGGCTGTGGGGATGAGCTCTAAAGGAAGGGGTTTGTGGAAGGGCCAGGGTGCTGGGCATGTCTCTTCACAACCCACAGGATCCAGTCATGTTAGGCACTGTGAATGGCTTAACACCCTGGGAGCAGCAGCTCATTAATAGCAGAAAAACCAAATGATTTCAAAAACAAAGCACTGGTGGCTGAGACTGTATTGTAGGTTGGTACCAAGAGGTGAAAGGAAGGAGGGAGGAGCCACCAAGCATTCCTTAGTGCTGTTTCCACCCCCGGGGGGTGGGGAAGGGATCTGTCTACAGGTCCGTGGTCCTGATCAGCAGCTTCAGTGTCCACTGAGAGCTCATCAGAAGGGCAGGAGCAGAGCCTCTGTGAAGTATACTCATGTTCTAATGAGCTCACCAGGGGCACGATGCCCCTCGAGTTGGTGCTACTGTTAGGCCAAGCCCTGGAACTACTCTCTGCAGAGTGGGAAGTCTGCCTCAGTCTATATTCTTCTTTTTTTTTTTTTAAAGAAAGAGGGACAGTGAGAGAGGAAGAGAGTTGCAATTTTTAGTTTTTGATGTGGCTTTCGTTGCTCTAACACTTATTTGCCTACATGATACTGTACTGGGTTCTAACCCGTGTCCTCGCACATGCCAGTAAATACTGAGCCACTGCTCCAGCTCCAAATATCCTCAGCCCACTGTTCCAGTGGGAAGAACCAGCTGTGTTGAGCAGACTCTTAATGATGAGAGGTACTAGACCAGAGCAGCCTTGGAAGGGAACCTCTGGCGGGAGATTTCACTGACCTGCCAAACAATGAGGGGCACCACAACCGGGGAAACCTGGGCTCAGAGCAGCTGATGCTGACAGGGGAAGGTGCAGACTGCCCCAACTCCCTCGAGTTCTCAGATCTACTCATTTCCTGGGATCCCCTGGTCTGCTGGCCTTGAGCAGAGGTGCCCTTGGTGGGAGAGATGCTGGGCAGCTGCCGGCCTGAGGCTGCCCAGCCTTAGCAGTCTGCTTCCACTGCTGCTTCCATGTCCACAGTCATCTTCCAGTGTAGGGCCTAGAAAGGGCCTTGCTCAGGGACAGATTTAGAAAGTCAGAGGCAGGCCAGGGGGACTCAGGAGTCAAGAGGGTAGAGGAGATCCAAGGGTGCAGACTGGAGGGAGCCCAACCTGACGTTCTCTCTAAAACGAGCTGGGATGGGAGGTGTCTGCCCTGCCTGCAGAGCCAGGTACACCCCAAACCATCTGCACTCCAAGTCATCCACGCCCCATCAGCACCCCAAGCTGTCTGTGCCTAGGTCCCCCCAGAAGATAAAGACCAGGCAGATACTGCCATGTGACCAGGAAGCCCAACTAACCCGTCTGTCCCTCCTGGCTGCAGATGGAGGATTTCCAGATCTATGAGAAGTACTGTCAGAACAAGCCACGGTCTGAGAGTCTGTGGAGACAGTGCTCCGACTGTCCGTTCTTCCAGGTGTGTCTCTGGGCCCTTCAGAGTGCCGTCCCTTAGCAGCGCACTCCTAGGGAACCCCGGACCCTGTCTAACCAAGGCCTTCTCGAGTTCCAGGAGTGCCAGAAGAAGCTGGATCACAAGCTGAGCCTGGACTCCTACTTGCTGAAGCCAGTACAGAGAATAACCAAGTACCAGCTGCTGCTCAAGGTGGGCCTCCCTGGGCGGCTCCAAGAGCAGGGCCCACCTGCTTGCCCCCCACATCCTGGCTGGGCATCACTGCTGCTCTTGGCCACTGTCCAGGCCCAGGCCTCTTCCCCCAAGCCCTTTCTCCACGCCATCAGGCACCTTCTCTGAGCCACTTTTTTCCCACCTTGCTGTGGCCTTGGTTCGTGCAGCCATTTGTGTGGCCTACTGTGTGCTGGACATTGTCAGGGTGTCAGAGACAGAGGTGAACAGCTGCACAAACCCCTTTCCCAGGTTCCTGCTCATCTGGTACCAGGATCCTGTACTGACAGGCCCATGTATCTCTTCCAGGCAGGGTTGTGCCCTGTTTATCCTGCCAGCGCCTCCAGGCCCATCCAGGAGTGGGGAGTAGGGAGGCTTGAACTGGGAAAGGCCACCTGTACCCTGGCCAGTGTGCAGCTCTGTGCCTGTAGTGGGGCCACAGTGGCAGGATGGCATTCCTGCTGGGAGCACCCGCCTGCACAGCTCCTGATTGGCCATCAGCTGGCTGCAGGGAGGGTGGGCAGCAGCTTCCTGAAGAGTGTGGGAACCCAGGTGGCTGGCGGGTTTCCTGTCCAGAAGCCACACCAAGCTTGCTGATGGCCAGACTGCAGAGCCGGCCCAGTGTGAGCAGGTCCTTTTGTGTCCCCACCCTCAGGAAATGCTGAAGTATAGCAGGAACTGTGAGGGAGCCGAGGACCTACAGGAGGCACTCAGCTCCATCCTGGGCATCCTCAAGGCCGTGAATGACTCCATGCATCTCATCGCCATCACTGGCTATGACGTAAGTACCCGGGGCCAGCGCAGGACACTGTGCATGCTCTGTCTTTGTGCTTGTCTTGGTCCTGATGTGATCTACTGAGCATCCAGATGGGGCCTCCCCACAGTGCTTCTAAGCTCCATGAGCTCTGAGAAACACTCTGGGTCCTAAGTCAGGAGGTCTGGGTGGACCTGAAAGGATCAGATGCCTAGGTCTGGCACTGAATGTGGCAGCCACACAGGGCCCCTCTGCATGTGCAGAAAAGTAGAAACATCCCTCCCAGCATCTCCGTAGCATCTCCAGCAGCATGCGGTTCACACCTCCCACCTCCTCTCTGCTCCTGGTAACCAGGCATCCTGAAGAGCAGGTGTGACCATCTGTTTCCTGCAATATGGCTTGTGGGCCTGTGACTGACAGCCAGTGGCTGTCAAAAGCGGATTTCTACTTTTTCCCTTCCAGCCCCATATCAGGCCCACTTGTTACCTTTGTGCCTCTCTGTCTGCATTGGGCATTCATTTTTGGGTTTTTTAATTAGTAGATTTGACTTGTCTTAGCAGCTTTAGGTTTATTTAAAAGTTGGCTGAAGCACAGAGCTTCAGCCTCTGGCATTAGTGTGACACACTGGTTGTGGTTGAAGAGCCAGTGTGGATACCTTATTGCTGAAGGCGCAGTTCCTGAGGGCCTCCTGTGGGTTTTGGACAAATGCATGATAACTCACATCCACGTTGCAGTATCGCGCAGTGGTCTCACAGCAGAAGCAGAATGGCTCTGCCTGGCCATCCCCACCCCTCACCCCAGCCCCTGGCAGTCACTGACGCCCTATTGTCTGCACAGTTTTGCCTTTGCAGGCCCCATGTTGCGAATGCTAGTTTGTGGCCTCTCCGGTGGGCTGCTTTCTCTCAGCAGCCTCCCCCAGGCGTCTGTCTACAGCTCTCCTGTGCACTCCTGTGTGTTGCAGGGGAACCTCAGTGACCTGGGACGGCTGCTGATGCAGGGCTCCTTCAGTGTGTGGACAGACCACAAGAAGGGCCACACCAAGGTGAAGGAGCTGGCCAGGTTCAAGCCCATGCAGCGGCACCTGTTCCTGCACGAGAAGGCCGTGCTCTTCTGCAAGAAGAGGGAGGAGAATGGGGAGGGGTATGAGAAGGCCCCCTCCTACAGCTACAAGCAGTCCTTGAATGTGAGTAGTTTGGCCGCGCAGAGCTCCTGGTGCCAGTCCCGAGGGAGGGAGACCCATGGCCGGGCTTGTGTCTAACAGAACCTCGGTCTGACACCAAGGGATGCTTAGGTGTGGGAGTTGGGGTCTCTGCCACTCTGCCCCCCACCCCCGTGTCTTCAAGCGAGGTGGATGCTGACACCCGTCTCTGGTCCTGCACTCACCAGATGACTGCCGTTGGCATCACAGAGAATGTGAAGGGCGACGCTAAGAAGTTTGAGATCTGGTATAACGCAAGGGAGGAGGTTTACATCATCCAGGTAGGGCTGCTTACCTGTTCTGCAGACCAGGTATATGGGAGCCCTCAGGTCTCCTAAGGCTGACCAGTTTGTGTTTACTGGAAGTCCATGCTCCTGCATCCCTCAGCACACAGGAGAGCGCTTCGTCCGCACACCTGCTTCTCTGGTAGAGAAGTGTCCTCGCTGAGCTGAGGGGAGATTAGGGGCTGTGATGCAGACTCAGGGGACAGAGTCCTTTCTAGTGAACCCCAGGTACCCTGTGAGGGACTGGACATCACATGGCCCTTGAACTTGCACTTCAGGATTCTAACATGCAGAATGACCTGACCCTGGACAGGATGCAGTGGCCACTGCACATCGCAGCCCCAATGTCCCCTCCAGTCCTGCCACCATGTTGACAGACCCCTGCTCAGGCCCCAGGTGGCACCCTGGGGAGCAGCTCAGCTTGGCATCTTCAGAGCCCAACTGCCCACCTAGTAGCGACACTCAGGCGGGAGCCCAGGAGCCCAGGACCTTACGCTGAGATAGCACAGCAGCCCCATGCACATGCCTGTCCCAGTCAGCCCTACCTGGTGGTTTATCATCTACCTGTGGGTTTCAGCACCGCCATTGTCCTTGTCACCGAAAACAATGTCAAGGCAAGACCACTTCCCAGAGAAGCCTGCCATCAAGGTGGTGTTAGCATCGAGTTAGCTGAGACTATCCGTAGTCACATAGAGCGCTAGCCTCCTGGCAGGTCCACTGGCCACCATCACTTGGCCCTTGGCACAAGGCATGGCGGCAATGTCCTTTCCTGGTCAACCCATACCTCATGGCAGAAGAGTCCCACAAGTAGGGATCATGTCCCCCACCTGTCACTTCTGCCCCCTGCAGGCAGTGTCCTTGGAAGTTTCAAGAGCAGAGCACCAGTGCATCTCACTAGGGATCCCAATACTTACCCTTTCCTTTCTTCTGGGGAAACAGGCACCAACTCCTGAAATCAAAGCTGCCTGGGTGAATGAAATCCGGAAAGTGCTGACCAGCCAGCTACAGGCGTGTCGAGGTGAGCGTCCACAGAATCCCCCTACACAAGATCCTTCCACGTGAGTACACTGGCAAACAGCCTGTGGTGTCCCTTGCCCTGCAGAAGCCAGCCAGCACAGGACCCTGGAGCAGTCCCACAGCCTGCCACTGCCCGCTCCATCCAGCACCAGGTGAGGACCAAATGCAGGTGTGGGAGCGAGGGGGTTCACTAT
>PVKS010016787.1:8384-43370 GCA_004027875.1 Aplodontia rufa
TTTATTTATTTATTTATTTTCAGGGCTGAGGACCGAACTCAGGGCCTTGCACATGCTAAGCAAGTGCTTTGCCACTGAGCTAAATCCCCAACCCTTATTTATTTTTTTTATCTGGACTTTTTTTTTCTCCAACACTTAGTTGTGTATGTGGTGCTGGGGTTCAAACCCAGGTCCTTACACATGCCAGACAAGCACTGCAGTCACTGAGCCACTGCTCCAGCCTCTTGAGTTAGGTATTCTTATCCTGAGATTAGAATAATGGACTTGAGGTCTCCATGAGGTCAAGTCCTGAGAGTTATATATGCATGTGTGAGAAACTCTGTACTTGTCTTGGAATTTCATAGAAAGGAATTCTACCTTCAGGGACTCACAAGGGTGTTTGAGTAGATAAAGAAATCAATATTTTAGGGTGGTTAACTTGGTAACTTCAAAGTAGATTTTGATGTTCAGGGTTTTTTTTTGATGGTCTTGGGGGATTGAACCCAGGATCTTGCACATGCTAGGCAAGCGCCCTACCAGAAAAGCCTCAACTATCTATTTTACAGATGAAGAAGGTAGGACCCAGAGAAGGTAAGGTCTTAAGTCCTGTAATTAATAAGTGGGAGAGCTAGACCTGAAACCATCGGTTCAATTCCCAATTATGGAGCTCACTCCAAGGTGGTAGCTTTTTTTGGGGAGGACATGTGTGTGCTTTTGTGTACACGTGCATGTTTGTGTGTTATTTTCCTAGTGCAGGTATATAGGAGGGCTAAGGTACTGGTGAGAGGAATCCAGAGAAATATGCTTACTTGTTGGGAAAGGTAATGTATTTTATATTGGATGTGTTAATCTGAGATGCAGGTCTCAGGCAGGAGCTGGTACATGAATAGAGCACTAATTATAAACAGGAAAATATGCTGGACATGGTGGTACACGCCTGTAATCCCAGTGGTTCAGGGGGTTGAGGCAGGCAGGAGGATTGCAAGTTCAGAGCCAGTTTCAGCATCTTACCAAGGCCCAAAGTTACTTAGTGAGATCTTGTCCCAAAATACAAAACAAAAAGGGCTTGGGATGTGGCTTAGTGGTTCAGCACCCTTGGATTTAATCCCTGGTACCCCCCCCCAAAAAAAAAAAAGAAAAACACTTTTTTTGGCAGAATTGGTAGTACTTTGTTTTTGGGTTTTTCCCATATCAGTTAACCTGGATTTTTTTTTTTTTAATCTTTTTCAGTAGTGGTGATTGAACCCAGATCCTTGTATATGTTGGGAAGGAGCTCTACCTCTGAGCTATATATATATATAAATTTTTTTTGAGAGAATCAACTTTATTTAGTTTTTCATTTGACTTTCATTCAGACACTTTTGTTGTGTATGTGGTGCTGGGGTGTGACTGGCATACACACGCATGCCAGGCAAGCGCCGTAATCACTGAGCCACCACTCCAGCCCCTCTGAGCTATATTTTGAGACAAGATCTTGCTGAATTGCCAAGGCTGGCCTGGAATTTTTGATCCTCCTGTCTCAGTGTCCCGAGTTGCTAGAATTACAGGCAGTCTGTGCCCTTGCACCTGACCAGTCACCTGAATTTCTAATTCTTTTTCTTACTCTGGCCCATGATACTCAGCACCTCTGCTCTGGCCTTTGACTTTGACATCTTTGGTGGCCTCCCAGGTTTTGCTCCAGTTACCACTCATTTGAACCGGTCTTTTTGTCCTTTGGTTTGCAATTCTCCCTGCATGGCAACAGGACAGTATGTGGTAGAATTCATAGGCCCCTAGAGATGGGATTTCCAGGCCGCAAGAGAGTGGCATATCTGAGTGAATGTGGTGACTCACTTGCCTGGCAGTGAAATAGGAGAGAGAATAGAGTGAGAGGAGCACACTTTGGAAACTTGCTTTCAGAAGGCTGAGAGAGGAAGAATGAACAATAAAGTCAAGTTGAGACAGGTAGGAAAAGACCTTCTTGGGGCAGCCAAGGGGATAGACTTTATGGAAATCGTGGAAAAGAGAGAGTGATCAACAGGTGTGGTGGGAGAGAGCAGCATTTCCAGTAGAACTTCCTGAGGTGGGACTGGAGCAGTGGCCCGGAGGTTATGGCACTTGGCCAGCATGCGCGAGTATACAAGTTCGAACCCCAGCACCACATACGCAACGGAGTCTCAGAGCAATGAAAGCCACGTGAAAAATTAAAATAAGCAATTCTCTTTCTCTCTCATTGTCCCTCTTTCTTTAAAAAAAAAAAACCAAAAAACAAAAAACCCCAAACTTCCTAAGATGATGAAGATCTTGTGTGGTTGTGCTACCAGTGAGGTGGACCCTAGTCACATATGGTTACTGATCCCTTAAAATATGGCTAGTATGATGGAGAAACTGAATTATTAGTTTTGCTCCATTTTAATCAGTTCACACTTAACTAAATTATGTCACTACCATATTGGACGATATACGTGTAGAGATTGGTCTGGATGAGGACAGAGGAAAAGCTACTGGATTGGCAGCAGGCGCTCATTTTGACCTTCAGGTGTTCATGTCAGGAGACTAGGATTGAATGGATGGAATGGAACCTACTGCAGTGACTGGACTGCCTTTAGTACATATAAAGAGGAGGGACTGTTTGGGGAATGTGTATCAGTTACAGCGATTCCTACCTAAGAAGGTCAATTCCACACACTACAGAGCAGCACTTTGTTGAGGGGTGGGTAGAGAGGATGTTGGAGTCAATTTTACTGTCCAGTACTGGTAGTGCTCTGGGTGAGATTTTGAGCTTCTTGGGAGACTGAGGAGGAAGAGGCTGTGGCTGGTTAGAGCCCGTAGTTTCAGGGAATAGTGAGGGGATGGCACTAAGGTTGAATACTGTTAGGGATGCAGACAGTGACTATTGAGAACTGAGGATTTGAGGCCCTCAAACCACGTCTAAAGCTGAGTGTGGTGGTATATGCATATAATCCTAGTGACTTGGGAGGCTGAGGCAGGAGGATTGTAATTTCGAGGCCAGCCTCAGCAACTTAGGCCCTAAGCAACTTAGCAAGCCCCTGTCTTGAAATAAAAACAAATAAATAAAGGGCTAGGGGTGTGGCTTAGTAGTTAAGCATCTCTGGGTTCAATCCCCAGCACCAAAAAAGAATGAAGAAAAATTCTATTTTTTTTTTTTTTTAAAGAGAGACAGACAGTGAAAGAGAGAGACAGAGAAAGGGAGAAACAACTTTATTTAGTTTTTCACATGGTCTTAGTTGCTCCAACACTTAGTTGTGTACATGGTGCTGGGGTTTGAACCTGGGTTCTTGCGCTTGCTAGGCAAGTGCCGAAACCACTGAGCCACCGCTCCAGCCCCAGAAAAATTCCTTAAAAAAAGAAAATCTGGGGCTGGAGTGGTGGCTCAGTAGTTACAGTGCCATACCTGGCATATGTGAGGATGCAGGTTCAAACCCCAGCACCACATACATAACAGAGTGTTGGAGAAACGAAGTCCACATGAAAAACTAATTAAAATTAAATAAAATCTATTCTCTCTCTCACTATCCCTCTCTCGATTAAAAAAAAACAACTTTACATTCAGGGCTGGAGCCGTGACTTGGTAGTGGGGCATTTGCCTGGCATGTGGGGGCACCTCGTACACAGTGAAGTGTCACAACAACAAAAGCCATATGAAAAACTAAATAAAATTGATTGTTTAAAAAAAGAATCTAAACACCTCAAGCTTAATTCTAGAAATAATTTTTCTAGCTGAGCACATATGTATTTTTTTGTTTATTTGGAGATGCTGGGCATGGAACTAAAGGCCTTGTACATGCTAGGCAAGTACTCTACAACTGAGTTATATCCTCAGCCCCAACATATGTATTCTTTGCAAAAGAATGTAGAATGTCCAGCCAGGTGCAGTGGCACACTCCTGTGATCCTGAGATTACAGGATTAATTACAGACTTGAGAGGCTGAAACCAGGAAGATTGCAAGTTCAAGGCCAGCCTCAGCAATTTAGCAAGACCCTGCCTCAACATAAAAATTTTAAAAAAGGTCTGGGAATATAGTTCAGTGGAAAAGCACCCCTGGGTTTGATCCCCAGGAACACCCCCGCCTAAAAAAAAGGATTGTAGAACTTGGCTGGAGAGGTGGCTCTGTGGCATGTGCAAAGACCCAGGTTCAAACCCCAGCACCACATACACAACTAAATGAAGGAAAAATAAAAAAACAGATAAAAAATAAAATAAAAATTGAATCTCTCTCTCTCTTTAAAAAGAAAAAATATTAAAAGATATAGTACTTCTCCCTTGATTATAGTACAAAATATGTGCTCAGTGGTTGAAAATGTGGAAAATATCAAAAAGGATTTAGAAAGAATGAAAATTTGCCATAGTGACCAGAGATTTTATCATTTGTTATGTTTCCATTCTTTGTGTGTACAGCCACATACAACTTTGTATGTTTTATGTACTGAAGTGTTTGGAGCTATGAATCTAGACTCCACAAGTGGAAAAGTGAGTTGGAGAGGCCTGGCAGGTGCACACCTGTAATCCCAGCAACTTGAGAGGCCGAGGCAGGAGGATTCCAATTTTAAGACCAGATTCAGTGACATAGTGAGGCCCTAAGCAACCAATGGAGACTTTGTCTCAAAATAAAAAGTAAAAAGGTCAGGAGATTTGGCTTAGTGGTTAAGCTTCCCTGAGTTCAATCCCTGGTACCAAAAAATAAGAGTTGGAGAGGGTTATGTTTAGGGAGACATGAAGCATTCAGGGAAAACTTCTTGAGAGGGAAGGATTTGTGCTGCCCTGTGAAGCTGGGTTTGATTTGGCAGGTGGGGGCCAGGATAGGGAAGGCTTAGGTTTGTCTGTGGATAGTGGGGAGATTTGTGTAGCTAAGCATTGGTCATGGGGTAGAATTGGATAGGAGTCTGGGTATGGCTGTGAAGGTAAGGTGGCATGCATTTGGTTGGCCTGGAGTACTATTTCAGTCAGCTTTTTCACTTCTGTGACTAAAAGACCTGATAAGAATGATTTTAGAGGAGGAAAAGTTTATTTGGAGGCTCATGGTTTCAGAGGTTTCAGTCCATAGACAGCAGGCTCAGTTCCACAGGGCCCAAGGTGAGGCTGTGCATTGTGGCCGAAGTGTGTTGTGGAGGGACGTAGCTCAGGATGTAATCCGGAAACAGAGACAGACAGACAGACACACACACACACACACACACACACTCCCCTCGCCAAATACAGAATATGTAACCCAAAGGTATACCTCCAGTGACCTACCTCCTCTAGCCACACCCTACCTGCCCTTCAGTTACCACCCAGTTAATCCCTGTCAAGGAGATTAATTTGCTGATTGGGTTAAGGCTTTCATGATTGCTTCTAAGCCTTCTTCATTGTCTCACACATGAGCTTTTTAGGGGGACACCTCACATCCAAACCATAGCAACTATCTTTAGGAAATATAGTCTGTGTTCGGCCAGCAGTGGGAATCTGGGACAATTCTGAGCATAATTGTAACCTCGTCACACTGACAATAACAGTGTCACTTTCCTCTGGAGGCTAGGCCCCTTCTTGTCTCTGAGACATCTCTCTAGCATGACAGTGACACCTACTGCCTTTCCTAGGTAACGCAGGATCCTCTGTATTCCCACTTGGCTGTGTATGTAATGGAAGCTCCTGACCGCACACACATTAATCCTGAGTCTTATCCTTTCATCTTCACTTGCAGGACACATTTGGAGAATAAAGCATTTAAGTTAGAAACCTTAGGACCAGAATATGTTGCTAACCCTGGATGGTAGGATATACTCATTCCTCATTTTTTCTTGGGTTTTGGCTCTAATTTCCAGGTTTTCAAGCCTATGGCTGATGCTGCTGTGAAAATTGTGAAGAAAAATGGCTTCAGTGATAAGATTAAAGTTATCAACAAACATTCCACTGAGGTGACAGTAGGGCCAGGTGAGACATATCCTATGTTAAAAGTTTTATTTGTCCTTAGAGAGGAAAATATTTTTTCCAACTACCTGGAATAAATGTATACAGGTCCTCAGTGTGATGGCTCTGACTGTAAGCACTTCACTTCTCTTGATGTTTATCAGTGTACTATTTAAAACATCAGAGCTAATCAAGTTATAACAGCAGTCACACTTTTCTTTTTTTCCATTTTCCTTTCTTTTTTCTTTTTTTTTGGGGGGGTTTTTTTTGTTTGTTTGTTTTGTTTTGTTTTTTTGTGGCAGTACTGGGGATTGAACTTAGGGCCTTGCACATGTTCTACCACTGAGCTATATCTGAAACCTTGCAGCTGTAAGCAGGTTGGAATTCTTGTATGGCCCACCCCTCTCTCTCTCTCTTTTTAAAAGAGAAGGACAGTGAGAGAGAAAGAGAGAAACAATTTTTATTTAATTTTTCGTGTGGCTTTCATTGCTCCAAGACTTTGTTGTGTACATGGTGCTGGGGTTTGAACTTGTGTACTTGTGTATGCCAGGCAAGCACTGTAAGTGCTGTAACCGCTGAGCCACCGCTCCAGCCCGTCGCCCACCTCTCTATAAGTTTGGCCAGACCAAAGTGAAACAAAGATAGCAGGAAGAAGCTTAGGTAGTTCTGATATCTTGACTCAGCATACAGCATGTGATATTTTCCTATATGGCATCAGTTCTTGAGGTGTCCAGAATATTATTATTTTTTTTTAAGAGAGAGGGACAGTGAGAGAGAGAGAAAAAGCGAGGAATAATTTCATTTAGGTTTTCATGTGGCCTTCGTTGCTCCAACACTTCACTGTGTACGTGGTGTTGGGGTTTGAACTTGTGTACTAGCGCATGCCAGGCAAGTGCTGTAACCACTGACCACTGCTCCAGCCCCCCAGAATACTTTTTATAGTCTAGGAGTTTGATTCAGACTTAGAAATTTCACATGCCATTTCATATTCAGAGAGCACAATACAAACATTTGCACACGAAAACAAAAAGTTTCTCTGGTAGGTATGGATATCACCAATTGTTTAATAATACAGAATTTTACAATGAAGCATCTATCTAAAGCCAAAATTTTCTTCCATTTAAAAAAATAATGGGCCAGGTACGTTGGCACAAATCTATAATCCCAGCAACTCAAAGCCTGAGACAGGAGGATCACAAGTTCAAAGCCAACCCCAGCAATTTAGCAAGACCCTGTCTCAAAATAAAAGAGGGTTGGGGATGTGGCTCCGTGGTTAAACATCCCTGGGTTTAATCCAAAAAAAAAAAAAGAAAAAAAAAACCCAAAACTGAAAAACTATACGTATGTATGTATGTATGTATATATATAGGATTGGGGTTGTAGTTCAGTGGTAGAGCACTTACCCAGCATGCACAAGACTCTGGGTTAGATCCCCAGCAATGCAAAAAAAGGAACAGTAATGATAATGATAATTAATATTATTATATGTAGAACCTGAAATGTACAAAAGAGCAGTTTCTTTTATTTTAAAGCATAACAAGCAAACAAGTGTGCAAATCATTACCTCTTTTTTTATAAAGGGAAAAGAACAGAAAATTTATTACATGCCTAAGGCATTGGGACTTCCATTATCCCATTTTTTAAAAATTTTATTGAGGAGTTGTGTTGTTGTACAATCATAAATGCATATGTAGTAACAATATGATATGCCCCTGATTCTAATCCAGAATCATCCCCACCCCAGTCTCTTGACTCTACTGTATTTCCCCATAACAGATATGTGTGTGTGTGTGTGTGTGTGTATATATGTGTGTGTGTGTATATGTATGTATGTGATTGTGTATTTTCCAGTTAAGTGATTGCATAAGATTTATTTAGCTTCTTGGGGCAGTGAAGAGTTAAGCTACATTGTTCATTCCATCCCTAGACCTCCCTAGATCCCTCCCTATCATTCCTCCCCCTCACTCCTCTCTCCCACCTCTTCCCTCCCCACCCCCTACATTATCCCATTTTTAATCAACTTTGGTTTTTTGTTTTTTTTTTTTCCTGCCAAGGATTGAACTCAGGGCTCTTAACCACTGAGCAACATCTCCAGCCCTTTTTGTATTTTGTTTTGAGACAGGGTCTGAGTAAGTTGCTTAGGGCTTTTCTAAATTGCTGAGGCTGTCTTTGAACTTGCAATCCTCTTGCCTCAGTCCCTCAAGTCACTGGGATCACAGGCATGCGCCACTGTGCCTGGCTTTAATCAACATTATTGAGGTATGATTTATTTAAGTGAAAGTACTCATTTTAAGAGTATAGTTTAGGGGCTGGAGTGGTGGCTCAGAAGTGCTTGATTGGCACATGTGAGGATGTGGGTTCGAACCCCAGCACCATGTAAACAGCGAAGTGTGGGAACAACAAAAGCCACATGAAAAACTAAGTAAAATTGATTCTCTCATTTTCTCTCCCACTGTCCCTCTCTCTTTAAAAAAAAAAAAGTATAGTGAGTTTTGTCAAATAGAAAAACATTTGTAACCACCACCACAATCAATATAATACAATATCTCCATCATCCCCAAAAGGTTCCTCATGACCCTATACTCAGTACCCCCAAAGCCTTGGCCCTGTACATCCATTGGTGCTTTCTTTAGTATACATATCTACCCATTCTAGAATTTAAAGGAAATGGAATTCAGTGGTGTCAGTGTGCACTCTTTTGTGTCTGCTTTTGGTTTTTTCTTTTTAAGAGTAAAAGAGAATCAGTTTTATTTTTTTTTTTATCTGTTTTTTGTTTTTCTGACACTTTTTAAATTGTGTATGTGGTGGGCTGGAGCGGTGGCTCAGTGGTTACATGGGTTGAAGTACATGGGTTCAACCCCAGCACCCATGTACACAACTAAGTGTCAGAACAATGAAAGCCATGTGAAAAACTCAATAAAAAATTGATTCATTCTCTCTCTCTCTCTGTTTCCTTCTCTCTTTAAAAAAAAAAATGTGTATGTGGCATGCCAGGCAAGTGCTCTACCATGACCCACTACTGTAGCCCCTGAACTTTACATTTCTGATACTACGTTTTTTTTTCTCTATAAGTTCCATTTGATTCTTTTTCATCACTTTCATTTTCTTCATTGTGTTTATGTATTACTTTACATGCTAAACATTTATTTATTGTTGAAATTTTAACATCCTTTATTTCTGCCATTTCTTTTCTGGGTTTGTTCAATTGATTACTTTTTATCCTGGTTCTGGGTGACATTTTTCTTCATATGTCTAGTAATTTTCTTTTCTTTTTTGAGCCTAGAGGTGCTTTACCACTGAGCAGGTATGTACCGCTGTGCCCAGCTGTTATCTTTCTTTTCTCTTTTTTCTTTTTCTTATTTTTTTTTTTTAAGAGACAGAGGGGCAGTGAGAGAGAGAATCAGTTTTATTTTAGTTTTTCATGTAGCCTTCGTTGCTCCGACACTTGTTGTGTATGTGGTGCTGGGGTTTGAACCCAGCATCCTCACACGTGCCAGGCAAGTGCTGCAACCACTGATCCATTCTCCAACCCCCTAGCTGTAGTCTATTAAAAACTTCTGTGGAATGCAGCTGGTTCACTTGCCTCTAGCCAGCAGATGCCAGGAACACTCCTCTTCCTCCCACCATTCGTGCCAACCAGAAATGCTTCAGATATTACCAAATGTCCTAGGGTGTGAGGCAGGCAAAAATTCTACCTGTCAAGAACCACTCACCGCTCTAGCTGGGCATGGTGGTGCATACCTGTAATCCCAGCAGCTCGCGAGGCTGAGGCAGGAGGATCACAAGTTCAAAGCCAGCCTCAGCAACTTAGCGAGACCCTATCTCAAAATAAAAAGGGCAGGGAATGTGACTCCATGGATAAGCACCCCTTAGTCCAATCCCCAAAATACCGGAAAAACAAACAAACAAGCAAAAAAACCCCAAAAAAACCCACTGTTCTAAGGCTAAGGCTACTTTGACCAGACTATTGTGGTATGACTAGGGTCTCTGCAAGGATTCTGTACTCTGAGTTGATCAGAACTTGAGTGTTTCCAGTCCTCTGAGAGCTCTGGAAATGGATCAGTTTTGCCTGGCTTTGCAGAGTCTTACTTGTGTGCAAGACTTAAGGAGAACCCTGTGCATGGTTCTCAAGGTCTTGTTCTGTGCAGCTTCCCTCTCTGGCTTCCTCCCTGGTGAGTTCCAGCTACCTCCACTTTCTTGAACTCTAGTTCCGGTCTGCATAGGTCAGCAAATGGCTGTGGTCTGCTTTACTTCTTGGCTCTTGGACTCAAGTCTGGAAGGTGCCTCCAGGACAAAAGCCAGAGCAATAGTAGGGTTCACTTGGTTTGTTTTTCTTATTGGGGGAACAGACTGTATTGCCTCTTTTTCACTATCTAAAACATTTGGCTTTCTTTGTTTTGCCCAGTTTTTTGGTTGATGATTGTGTACAGGTAAGTCTGATTCCTTGTACTCCATTATGGCTAAAGTGGAGATCTTTCACTTTTGAAAATTTGTCTTGACAGCATGGAGACCAGCCTACAAGGAGGCCTTGCGTGGAATGCTGCGCCTGTGACTCTGCCCCATGCCTTCCTTCAGGCTATGTTCACACACACCCTGGATTAGGCCAAGTCCCTTGTGTGTTCTTTATATTTTTCCTTTGGAGTACTTGTCAGTGCAGTAACTAAATGATTAAGTAGTTGTCCACTTAATGTCTTATCGACACACAGCTGAGACATGAGGTCGTGGACCAGGTAGATCTATTAATAATTTCATTCCCTTATGTGCACATGGCCTGGCACATAAGGAGTTCAGAGATAATTTTTTTAATGAGTAGATTATCAACCTTGCTTAGTCTGTGACTCCTTAAAAATGGAATTTGTTTTTAATCCCCCATCTCAACAAGTGACTTCCTCTTCACCAAGTTAGGTATTTTCTTCTTTTTCTCTCCTCTAACCACTGCAGTATTTGTTTCTCCCATTTGGTCCTTTCAAAAATTCTCTTCTTCCTGGATCCCAGAACATCTCCCAAACTATGTGTTTGTTTTTGTTTTGTTTTGTTTTTTGTTACTGGGGATTGAACCCAGCAGTGCTTAACCACTGAGCCACATCCCCAGCCCTTTTTATTTTATTTTGAGGTGGGGTCTAAGTTGTTTAGGACATTGCTAAGTTGCTGAGGCTGGCCTTGAACTTGTGATCCTCCTGCCTCAGCCTCCCAAGCCCCTGGGATTACAGGCATGTGCCACCATGCCTGGTTTTTATTTCTGTCAAATACATGTTCTTCAAGGTTCTGTTCTCTACCCTTTTTACAAATGGCATGTAAGTTTGTGGCCAATTCCCCAGAGATGGATTACTCACTGATCAGTGTAGCAGCAGTTGTTTATCTATCTATTCTGTTCAGTTGGCAAAGATTTAGGACGCACCTGTAATAATTGCCCCCCTCAAGCCTCTCTGTAGGTCCCCCTCACACATTAGCACCCTCACACTAAATACCAAATTCTCGAGAAGTATATGTTAAAATTAACTAGGTCATAAAGCTTTGTTTTTATTTTAATGAAGCAAATTAAGACTGTACATCATTATAAGTTCCATAATAGGTTTAAAAATTATTCAGGAGGTAGAATTGGCAGGGCTGGGTGATTGATTGACTACAGAATGACAGAGATGATTCAGCTAGTGTTCATTGACTATTAATGGATGCTGCATTGTTCTAGGCACTGGGGTACAGTAGTGAACAGGGAAGGCAGGTTTCCTGCTCTCTGGGAGCTAATAAATAATGTCATTTTCTGGGCATAGTTACTAGGCAGAAACACCTCAAGAAGGAGCAGGTGTGTAGCAGTGGGGTGGGATCAGTTTGGGATAGTGTGTTCCAGTTGGATTTTGGCATCACAGAAAGATGGGCAAGATCACTTGGGTGGATGATCTATTTGCCAGGAGATGGAAGTTTTTTCTTTATCGCTTTTTTGCTAAATACTGCCATTGAGCACAGTGTACTTCAGAGGAAGGGGATATTTTTTACCTTTGATATCTTAACCAAAATCACATGAGCCAGAGCTCATTACAAATAAGGCAGAATTGAAGATTCAGGATAGCAAGATCCAGGCCAGGTCTATATAACTCTAGGCACAAGCTTTCTCTCCTACAACCTTCTAAACCATTTTAATGCTTCTCTTTTCTAGCATCATCTGTGAGACTTGTCCTCTGTGTAGGGAAGATGAGTGGGCTTTTGTCAAATTGTAATTCATGAGCCATTATAAGTGTTTATGGTTATTTCTCCATGATGAATAGCCCCTTCTAAAGTCTATTTTGCCTCTCAGCTCATTAAAAATTATAATTGTAGAACTAGCATTTCATTATAGAGGTTTAGAAAACAGAGTTAACGAAAAGAACCCTGTCCTAAAACAGCAGTTATTTAGGAGATTGTTGGGTAGCAAGATACCAACTTAATTAAGAGGATTTAATGGAAGGAATCTGGGATTCTAAATTATGAATTGCAATTTTGGTGGCTGTAGTCAAATTCACAGTGACTGAATCATCAGACAACCTCTTCCTTGCTTTGGTTTTCTTGCCCTCTTTCTGCAGCCTAGAATTATTTGAAGTACTTTCCTTTAGGTTTTTTTAGAGAGAAAGAATCAATTTTATTTAGTTTTTCATCTGGCTTTTGTTGCTGCAGTGCTTGACTGTGTATGTAGTGCTGGGGTTCGAACCTTGTGCATGCCAGGCAAGCACTGTATCCCCTGAGCCACTGTTCCAGTCCCCTTGCATTTAGTTTTTGCCTTCCAAATAATTTTGCTAATAAGGATAGAAAAACTTCCATGTATTTGGTTGATTTATTTTCAGTTTGGACAGTTTGGAACTATTTTTCCCCCTATTTGTTTGTGGTATTAGGAATCAAATCTAGGGTCTCTCATATACTGGGCAAGTGCTCTACCATGAGCTACACCCACAGCCTTCCCTATATGTATTTTATCTCATTTTGTTTTTGGGTGTTTATAGTTTATTTTTTCCAAATCTCTTTCCCAATCTTAATTATACAGAAAAGTTGAAAGAGCAATGCAGAGAAAACCAGTTTTCAATAAACTTAAATTTGACAGGTTACCATTGTGCATTACACATTGTGCATTACACACATAGTTGTGTGTGTGTGTGTGTGCACGCGCGCGTGCGCCAAGCCTTTGGGTTCTCAGTTACAGACGTAACACTTCTGCATATGTATGTGGTTTCAATGTAATGATCTAATGATCTTTTATTTATCATAAATTTGGTGCAAATGTGTTTCCTAGTCTGTTGATTCTGATAGCATTCCCTTTTGTTTTTCAGATGGTGACATGCCACAACGAGCCAATATCCTGGTCACAGAGCTATTTGACACTGAACTGATTGGGGAGGGAGCATTGCCGTCCTATGAGCACGCACACAGGCATCTCGTGCAGGTAGTGGGCCCAGGGAGGGCTTCCTTTGGGGGAGTTGCGTTGATTTCAGTGAGGGCACACAAAGTAACTTTCCATACACCCTGGGACACCCCTCAATTTCTGAGAGGCATTTAGCTCAAGTGGACAGTAATGCTGAGGTAGATGGACTCTGTGTAGCCAAGCACGGTGGTGCATGCCTGTAATCCCTGTGACTTGGGAGACTAAAGCAGGAGGACTGCAATTTCAAAGTCAGCCTGGGCAACTCGGGGAGATCCTGTCTCAAAGTAAAAATTAAAAAGGGCTGCGGATATGGCCCAGTGGTAGAGCATTTGCCTGAGCTACATGAGGCCCTGAGTTTGACCCCCAGTACTGCTAAATAAATAAATAAAAATCAAAACAGGGGGCTGCTGGGAATGCCACATGGTGGTTCAATCCCTAGCTAGTACTGGAAGGGGAGGAAAAAAAGAGAGAGAGAGAGATACTATGTAATTTCAAGTGGTAGCAGCTGTGAGTATCCTCTTCGCTGCCTGGACCCTAGTGCCTGGTGTGTAGAGGATACAGAATAAATGAATGAAGTAGGAGGACAACTAGACAGGCGGTTAGAGCCACAGCCATGCAGGAATAGTGATCAGCAGTGCTGGGTGAATCCAGCAGGTCAGGTCAGTTGAAGGTCGACTTCGAAGTGAGGAGGTTCTAGTCCTGGTACTGGGGGAAAGCTGTGCTGAAAGGATGCTTGTGAGCCCAGGATGGGAATTACTGCTTTCAGTAAGACTTGAACTCTGTCTTCCAAGTCGGTGTAGGAGCTCATCAACATGGTGACAATGCAGGTTTATTTTTGTAGTATTTAATAGCACTAGGTAGCTAGGAACTTATCTGACTTAAGTCATTTTAAGCATATTTTGAAATCTAGTTTTTTGGTTTTTTCTTTTCCTGAGGGCATAGGACTGAAAACAATGCGCTATCTTGATGGTGGGAAAGTGTTAGATACATTGAATTGGTCTAAAGTTAAAGAATACACCTCTTTTGACCAGTGGGGGTTACTGTGGGTAAGATACCTGATTTGTTGTTGTTGTTCTTCTTTTGTCTTGTATTTTACTATAAACTTAGGAAAATTGTGAGGCAGTGCCCCACAGAGCAACTGTGTATGCGCAGCTGGTGGAGTCCAGAAGGATGTGGTCCTGGAACAAGCTGTTTCCTGTCCGTGTTCAGACCGACCTTGGAGAGCAGGTCATCATCCCTCCCTCAGAACTGGAGAGGTGCCCTGGTGCACCTTCTGTCTATGACATTCAGCTGAACCAGGTGTCACCCACTGACTTCACTGTCCTCAGCGATGTGCTGCCTATGTTCAGGTACCAACGAGCCTCCCTGGGTGATCAGCACTTTGAGACAGTTGATGGAATTTGGGTCTTTGGAAGATATTTTTTGCTTGGAACCTAGCTCAGTCCTTTTCAACCAAGTATCCTTTGCAATGAATTCATAGAAGCTTAACAGTGGATGTGTGGGGTTACATTATGTTTCAGTTCCTAAATTCTTTCACAGTGTGGACTTCAGCAAACAAGTCAGTAGCTCAGCAGCCTACCATAGCAGGCAGTTTGAACCTCTGGCATCTGGCCAAGCTCAAGTGGTTCTGTCCTGGTGGGACATTGAAATGGACCCTGAAGGGAAGATCAAGTGCACAATGGCCCCCTTTTGGGCTCATTCAAACCCAGAGAAGCTCCAGGTAAGAGGCACTAGCTGAACATATTCGCATGTACTTAGGAAACTTGTCCACTTTTGTTCATGAGAAAGTATCCTGTTGAGCTTTAAATCACAAAAATTTAGAGACAGAAACCTGTCAGAGTCAAAGAGGCTCTTTTCTTAAAGAAAAGGAAAAAAAAAATGGCACAGGGGGCTGAGGGTGGAGCTCTGGTAGAGTGGTTGCCTAGCTTGCCTTATGGCTGTGGGTTCACCCCAGCACTCCAAAAAAGAAAAGAAAAGAAAAGAAAAGACTACAAAATTAAAGCACAGATTAGCCTTGGTAAGATAGTTCATGGTCAGCACCAGTAGTCAGTGAGCAACAGAGAAGTCTTGGTTAATTAGCTCTGCTGCTGTCCTTCATCCTGGCAAAGCAATTCTTAGGACCCTTCCCTCCATCCTTGAATAATTCCAGAGGGCAGGGATCTCAAATCAGCTTATAATAGAGAACCACAGACTCACTTTTCTGTAGCTTCACATTCTCTAGCTCAGTAGAAGTGGGCAAAGGACATGAACTGCAAAAAGGAAACAGATTATTCATCAACATGTGATAAGTTGTTTATCCTCATTTACAATAAAAGAACTGCAGATTTAAACAGCAGTGAAAATAAAAATTAAATAAAAAACAGTCAGATACCATTTTTACCTCTGAGTGGATAAAGTTCAGCAGTTTGGTAGCACACTGTTGATGAAGCTTGGGAAAAGTGAGGAATATGAACTATCAGAATACCCCTTGAGCACAGTGTGGCCCAGTCCTAATGGAAAGTGATGCCACTTTTAGATTTTTGGGCTCTAGTAGGTATGCATGTATGCAGAATGATGTGCGTGCAGAATGTTCACCAGAGCATAGTAGACTTGGTAGAGAAAGAACATCCAAAGGCCACGTGTAAGAACTCACCGAGTCATTATCCTACGTCCTTTCAGTGGACAAGGTAGCACCGATGTGGAACAATCTCCAGGATGTATTATTATTATTATTATTATTATTTTTTTTTTTAAAGAGAGAGGGACAGTGAGAGAGAGAGAGAAAGAGAGAATCAATTTTATTCAGTTTTTCACATGGCCTTTGTTGCTCCAACACTTAGCTGTGTACGTGAATGCTAGGGTTTGAACCCACGTACTTGCACATGCCAGGCGAGCACCGCAACCGCTGAGCCACAGCTCCAGCCCCTAAAAATTTATTTTTAAACACAGCTACTGCATTCTTTTTTGAAGAGAGGTTATAAATGTAATAAACCTAATTTTATAAAATAAAAGTAAAAATTGACTTGTGGCCCTACCATTCAAAATAACCATTTTTTTAAATCTCTCCCTTTTTTGTTTTTTTTTAAAGAGAGGGACAGTGAGAGAGAGAGAGTGAGGAACAATTTTTATTTAGTTTTTCATGTGGCCTCTGTTACTCCTCAACTTCATTGTGTACATGGCTCTGGCGTTTGAATTCACATACTTGCGCATGCGGGGCAAGTGCTTCAGTCCCTTTTTTTTAATCTCATAAATACCTCAACATACATCTCCCAAGGATAAAACAATTTTCAACATAAGCAAAATACCATTATTATACCTTAAAAAATCTAGTAGTAATTCCATAATAACATCTAACATATAGTTACAAATAAATTTCCCTTAAATGTCACTAAATGTCTTTAGTAGCTTTTGTTTTTCCCAATGCAGGATCCAGTTAGGTTTTATGTAATACATTTTACCTTTTTGTGTTTTGAAGTCTCTTAGAAGACAAAGGAAATTAGGAATGCCATGGAATCCTTTAGAGTGGGGTCTTTTCCAAGCCACTTGGTAAAACCTTGTTTGGGAGCCAGGAAACTTTTTCTTCAAAGGAAATATGGCACAGCCCAGCATGTTAAAGAGAGCATTGGTGGGACTGGTGCGGGGCTGGTGCGGGGCTGGAGCGGTGACTCAGCATCTCCGCAGCTCTGCGCTCTGCGGTTATAGCTCTTGCCCAGCATGCATGAGAACATAGGTTGAAACCCCAGCACCCATGGGCACAACTAAGTGTCAGAGCAACGAAAGCCAGGTGAAAAACTCAATAAAAAATGATTCTCTCTCTCTTTCTCTCTCACACTGTCCTTCTCTTTAAACAAAACAACAAAAAAAAACAAAACAAAACAAAACAAAACAAAAAATACATTGGCACTGCTCTGTGGGTAGGGATTGAAGCCTGTACTTGTCTCCTTTCCTGAGCCCCTATGGAAGATTGCTACTCTTGGCCACATTGTGTCTTAAAACCAGCAGGTTTCCAGCAAGCTTTTGGGCCACTGGCCTCTTTGATTTGAGAAATTTTTTATTTATTTATTTATTTGTCCACAGTAGCCAGCTATAGTCTGTACCATGTCTCCTTGCAAACTTGAATGTCCCCTTGATAATTGGCCTGGCTTTTAGCCTCTGGATTAGAAACATTACTCTTGCCGTAGCTTGGTAACAGCTGACTCTGTTCCCCATTTCAGTGGCGGGACCACTGGATGCAATGTGTGTACTTCCTGCCACAAGAGGAACCCGTTGTACGGGGCACAGCCCTCTGCCTGGTCGCCCATCATGATGACTACTGTGTATGGTACAGCCTTCAGAGAACCAGGTAGGCCTGCATGTTGTGGAGGTAGAGGACTGGGCCTTGGAGACTGCACGTTGATGTAAATTCCCCAATAATAGACCCTGTATAAGTGCGAGTATGCAGATTTGTTTCTAAATAGAAGAAAATAAGAACAAGTGTTTGTGGCTGGATGTGTCAGAGACCATACTCAGAAGAGGTTTTCAGGGTTTGCTACAATCCATTTAGTTCTCTTTTATTTAAAAAGTCTGCAATCAAGAGTGCCATCCAGGGCCTACTAAAGAGTCAGTTTCCAGACTCATACCCTGTAGAGACCTTTGAAAGGTTCCGGTGCTAAGCCTACCTGCTCTCTGGTATCAGGCAGGTCATGTTCGTCACCTGTGTGTGTTCATTTCCTGGCCTAGCCCCAAAGAAAATGGGAGAGTCCACCAAATGCGTCCTGTCTGTGACTGCCAGGCTCACCTGCTCTGGAACCGGCCTCGATTTGGAGAGATCAATGATCAGGATAGAACTGATCAGTACATCCAGGCCCTGAAGACTGTGAGTGTTCAACCCTTTGGTTCCCATGGACTCTAGTGCACTGCTTATCTCTAATCTTGTTTTCTGTGTTCCCTCATCTGTGAGTGGCTTCTGCTGGTTCCTTCTATCTGGGGTGGGCACTAGAAGGCTAGAGAACTTGCTCTGGACTACCAAAGGACTTGCTTTCTGTTCCTATGAGAGCTCCTCTGAGAACCTTCTCCTGAGCTCACACTGTCTTGCTAGACACCTTTGCCTTTGTTACCACCAGCAATTGATGTGGGCGAGCCCAGTGACTTTAGCAACCCATCTTCTCTTTTCATCTGTTGCTTCTATCTAAAATTTTCTAAAATGCAAATCTGACCATGGAATTCCCTGTCCTAAAACCCTTGCTGCCTGTTGCCTAAAGCAGGGCACTTAGATGAGATCCTAGGTGGGGTTTAGTGTGTACAGAAGTCCATGTGCATGTATGCACATGCATGCCTTTCGTTAGGGGGAGAAAGGATCCAGGCTTCCTACATTCCTCACCAAGGAATCTGACTTATAAAGGCATCCCTGCCTTTGAGAACACTTGGGTCAGATAGAAAAGAAACCTATCATTGTAGACTGCGGGTGACTTCTTACAAGTGAGATTGGCCTCAACCAGGTCTTCTAGGTGGATTGAGGAGGAACTTTCCAGGCAGTGGGCACTGGTAGGGAAATGTGAGCAAAAGTGGGAACTGTTTACTGCATGGACCCTGGATGCAGGCATGATAGCATGAGGACCCAAGAGGATCCAAACCAGCAATGAGAATGGGATGGGATCAGTTTAGTGACTGGAGTCCGTATAAGAGGGATTGGGAGAAGGGAAGCATTTCTGTCATTATGCTAGTAGGAATCTGACACACTAAGAAAACTTGTACCACATTTTCTCTTTTCCTGCAGGTGCTGACCCCAGACAGTGTCTGCCTGTGTGTCAGTGATGGCAGTTTGCTGTCTGTGCTGGCCCATCACCTTGGGGCAGAGCAGGTACTGGACACATGCCTTTCTGTTGGCTGTTTTTTTCTCTCCCCTCCCCCCATTTATTTTTATTTAGTTTTTTCTTTTTTCTTTTACTGTTTTTCATTTTTTTAAAGGTTGGCTCTTGTGTGGTTTAGGTACACAATCTGTAGTCAAACCTCTTTGCAAGTGTATGTGTGTGGAGTGTGGCTAGTTTTGAAGCTTAAGGATTTTCCTGCCTGTGCCAGCAAATCAAGCTGTAGCCACTGCCATGTAACTGCAGCTTAGAGTTCTGAGTTGGCCACTTTGCCAGGGTCAGTGCCCAAAGTAGGTGCTGTCCCAGGTAGGTGGGGAATATAGGCAGTTGTTCAGGTGAGTTCTTCTGCCTTGAAATGGTTTTGTCATGTTTTCATCTTGGATTTCCTCCTCTGTTAAATAAATCTTTGATAACTCATAGTTGTTCCCTGTAGGTATTTACAATCGAGAGTTCAACAGCTTCCCATAAACTGATGAAAAAAGTAAGTGATAATTGTTGTTCCTGAACTAATGAGGGGACCTTTGGGGCCTTCCTGAGTGTGGGATGGGTCTTTGCAGCAACGTTGATAATGAAAGAACTGGTAAAAGTAGTTGCTGCATTGAGAACATCTTTTGTGGCCATAGAGCTGGCCTGGATGTCTTCTGAGGCTGGCGTCAAAGTAGAAGCAAACATTTGGACTCTGCTTTGGTTTTTGTGGCTGAAGAAGTTTAGGCTATTCTCACTTCACATAAAACTAAGAAAACTAAAATCTCTGCAGCTATACAACTGAGTAATTGATTCCTAGGACTCCTATTCCCAGGGAATAACTGCCCACAGCCTGACTAGAGATGCCCTGTCTCTCCCTGGCAGTGATTGGTTTGATTTCCTTTCTGAAGGGTGATCTGCCTCTACCAGGACTACAGGCCTGGTGCTGGGTCCTGCCATGTGCCTCCAAGAAAAATGTGTGTTGCTAGCAGAGTTTAGTCATGACCTCATCATCCTCTCCAGGAGGCCCCTTGAGAGGGCCTCACAAAATAGATGAGTGGTCTTCCAGAGACATTTGGCTTGAAAACTAAAGCAGAGAAGACAACATTGAGAAGCAGGGATTTTGTTGTTGTTGTTATTTAATTTGATTTAATTTTTGCTATGCAAAAATTGATTGAACCCAGGGCCTTTACCACTGAGCTGCACTCCTGTCTGACAGTTTTTTTGTGGGTTTTTCTTTTTTCTTTTCCTAGACCAAAGCATAAACATAGTAATTATATTCTTTTCTTTCTAAGATATTCAAGGCCAACCATGTGGAAGATAAAATTAATATCATTGAGAAACGGCCCGAGTTACTAACAGCTGCAGATTTGGAGGGTAAAAAGGTGAGGAGCAGGAGCTGAGGTCATACCGGGACCCTGTGAGTCTGGTTGGCACAGCCTGAGGTAGCCATACCTCTACCCTGCCCTCTGGACCTCATGGTGTTCCCTGTGTAGTGCACCACCTGAGACCTGTGAAGGGCATGGCTATTATTTGTAGAGAGGCCCACAAGCATAACTCAGGTTTGCTCTCAGGTGCAAGGACAGTTTACTAGGGTTCAGGGAATATAGTATGCCCTCTCTCTTTTCCTTTCACAAAATCCTTTTTTCCTCTTCATGTTCTCCCACTATAGTTGTTCTTCCAGCTTGTAGAACTGCTCCCAACAGGGACCTCAGAGTCACTAAGCATGGTCTCCCTGCAGACTGTGGCCCACTAGACCTCTCCTTTATTCTTCCCCCCGCCCCTAAAGAGAGAGTGACAGTAAGAGAGAGAGAGAAAAAGAATCAATTTTATTTAGTTTTTCATGTGAATTTCGTTGCTCTGACACTTCATTGTGTACATGGTGCTGGGGTTTGAACCCACATCCTCGCATATGCCAGGCAAGTGCCGCAATCACGGAGCCACCACTCCATCCTGCTTCCCCTCCTTTACTCTTTGTTTTTTTTTTTTAAAGAGAGAGGGACAGTGAGAGAGAAAGGGAACCAATTTATTTGATTTTTCATGTGACTTTCATTGCTCTGACTTTGTTGTGTACATGGTGCTGGGGTTTGAACTCGCATCCTCACGCATGCCAGGCAGGCGCTGTAATCGCTGAGCCACCGCTCCAGCCCCCGCCTCCTCCTTTACTCTTTTTTTTTTTTCTTTTTTTTTTTAAAGAGAGAAGGACAGTGAGAGAGAATCAATTTTTATTGAGTTTTTCACATGGCTTTCATTGCTCTGACACTTGGTTGTGTACATGGTTGCTGGGGTTGAACCCGTGTACTTGCTCATACCGGGCAAGTGAAGTAACTGCCAAGCCACCGCTCCAGCCCCTGATTGTCTCTTTTAAGCATAACCCTTAAATGGGTGTGCAGTGACATCTCAGTGCAGTTTTAATTTATTTAATTTATTGTTGAACATCTTTTTATGTGCCTATTTGCTATTCTTTTATCTGGTTTGGTGAAATATCTGTTCTGGTCTCTTGCCCATTTTCCATCATCCCTTTTTAAAAATAACAGCTTTATTGAGATATAAGTCACATGCTATATAGTTCACTCACAGTGTACAATTCATTGATTTCTGTATATGAGTGTGAACCTATCACCAGATCAGCTTTGAACGTCTTTGTTACCCTAAAAGGCACTCTTCCCATTAATGGTTATTCCCCATTTGCCCCCAGTCTTCCTAGCACTAGGCAACTTCTAAACTTTCTGTCTCTATGGATTTGCCATTTGCACATTTCATGTAAATGAAATTGTACAATATAAAGGATCACCCATGTTATAGCCTAAATCTGTACGTCATCTCTTCTTGTTTCTGAGTAATCTTCCATCATATGGATATGCCAAATTTCATTTATCCGTTTATCAGTTGAGAGACATTAGTGCTATTGTATTTTTTGGCTGTCGTGAACAGTGCAACAATGCTGCTGTGAACATTCAGATATAAGTTCCCCCCCCCCCCTTTTTTTTTTTAAAGAGAGAGGGAGAGAGAGAAAGAGAGAACCAACTTTATTTAGTTTTTCATCTCACCTTTGTTTCGTTGACACTTAGTTGTATATGTGGTGCTGGGGTTTGAACCTGGGTCCTTGCACATACCAGGCAAACACTCCAAACCACTGAGCTGCCACTCCAGCTCACAAGTTGCCCTTTCCTCCCCCTTAGATGAGGGTTTAGAAGATAATTAAATATGTAAGCCATTTCTATCATACACTGGCCAGATTGTATGCCCTTATGAGTCAAAGTGGTGAGAGCAGGCATTTAGCCTTGTTCCTACTGTTGGGGGCTGAAGGAAGAGGCACTGAGGTACTCAGGGCCAACCCTGTTCTGGTTCTGGTGTTTCCTACTACATCTCCTCTGATGCTTGTTCATGGGGACCCCAATCCTTGGGAGTCTCCTAGGCTTCTGTACTTGCTTCTTCTCCCTTTCAGAACACCTGCCTCCTGGCCTGGAATTGTCCTTAGCTCTATCTATAGACAACTTCTCCCATATTTCATGCTCCTCAGAGGATCTTTTAAAATGCAGTCCTATTTCAAACCCCTGATTAAAACTTTTGGTGATCTCTTTTGCCTCCAGGGCAAGTTTTGGGCCCCCTTAACCTGTCATCAGCTGTCTTTGGGTGATCTACCTGGTGTCCATGTCTCTGTCCTCCCCTTACTGTCCTGCTTTCTGTGTCCTCTCCTGAATTGCTCCTGGAAGTCCTTGCTCTCAGGCCGTTGCTTGACCTCTGACTGGAATGTCCTCTCCCTTTCCTTGGTTTTCTGAGTCCTAGTCTTATATTTGTAGCAGCAAATGTTTACTGAATATCTGCTCCTAACAGGCACTGTGCTGCTGCTGGGGATCTCATGTGATACTTGAATCTTGTGGGGGTGGCAGAGTTCAACCGGTACTAACCAGTGGTGGTACAGTTTTGGGTGGGGACTGGCAGGATGTCATTCTGGAAGCTCTTTCTGGTACTCTTACTTCTGAAGCCCCTGCATGCACTTACCCCTCCTTGCTTCTGTCAGATGAGGACAGCACCCATCCTGTCTCTGTCACTCTCTACTCTGGGCTCCTGAGGGCAGGACTTGTATCTTTCTCACCTTTGTATCTTCGGGCAGGTACAGACTGGTGTGCCTGTTTGTTAGCTGAGGGAATGAATGGATGAATGGCCCATTACTTGCATGTTCCTATGAAACTGGTGACCTGTCCTTTATTTGTCAGCACTTTTGACATCTGGTCCTGTTTTCTGCTCTGTTCCCCAGGTCTCCCTTCTTCTGGGTGAACCCTTCTTCACCACCAGCCTACTGCCATGGCACAACCTGTACTTCTGGTATGTCCGGACTGCTGTGGACCAGCACCTGGGGCCTGGGGCCCTGGTGATGCCCCAGGGTGCCTCCCTGCATGCTGTGGTTGTGGAGTTCAGGGTAGGTCACCCAGAGAGCTTTGCAGAAACCAAAAGTGGGAAGAGAGTAGGAAGCCTGTTTTCTTGCAGAGAGCTTGGGTGCAGGTAGAACAACTTGGGCCTTGATGACTTGGGTTTTTCTTTTCAAATCAGTGCACCACAGGGCTGAATAGAAGAAGCTTGCCGTTTTTGAAAGCAGTAATTTGACATATGAAATGGAAATGGCTGTGTGTTGTCATTTCACAATTGTGGCTTATCAGAATAATTAAAAAATATAAATTAAGCGTTTCAGAAGACAAGCTGTGCGGCTTGCTCTGCTCTCATTAAGAGTGGAGGCTCAGTTAAAGCGTTCTGAGATGGGTAGTCAGCTGCTTTATGCAATAAGAAATTGAAAAGCTTCATTTTAATTTTCTCATCAAAGCAGAACCATGGTCACAAAGTCATTTTGGGAAAGGCATTTTTTATTAAAAGGATTTTGAGATGCTTTTAACCTGAAATGTAGAATGAATAGCATTTGATTTTTTTTCTTTTCTTTCTTTCTTTTTTTTTTTTTATAAGAATAACTCTATCTATTGGTAGCTTTGTGGTCCATCATTTAATTGCTGGGCATTTCTTCTCTGTTATTTACCTGATCAGATTTTCAGGTGAATTCTGGTTCTCATGCCAAAGAAAAGCTATAGAAAAGGATGTTTATCCCTGAGTATATTTCCCAGGAATCCGAGTACAGGAGTGCAGAGTGGTCCTTTTCCTTTCCATCAGCCTTGGAGAGTTACTTTACAGTTTACCTTTTAAAAAGAAAAGCTATTGGGGTAGTCTAGACAGGAAGTGCAAAACTGCAGCCTGATAGCTCTGACTGGTTGTCCGCTTAGAGGAGAGGACATGGTAACCTGTCAGTTTGCAGATTCCCAGTCCAGTCTCTGTTTTTTTTTTTTTTTTTTCTTTTAAAGAGAGAGGGACAATAAGGAAGAGAGAGAGAAAAAAAAGAATATCAACTGTATTTAGTTTTTCATGTGGCCATCAGTGCTCTGAGACTTGTGTAAGTGGTGCTGGGGTTTGAACCCATGTACTTGCGCATGCAAGGCAACACTATAACCACTGAGCCACCACTCCACCCCCGCCCAGTCCAGTCTTAAAGAAACCACCCTGGCTCTTTGGTCTCTTGTGTCCCTTCAGTCCTGTCCCAGGTGTGCAGGAACAGTTAAGATTCACCTCTGGCTTTGCTGGCTTCTTGACCCTTCTGTTCTTGTCACCACATTTCTATGTGGTCTGGGTAGGTATGGCCAGGTCTGTGCTTTCCTCACAGGACCTGTGGCGGATCCGGAGCCCCTGTGGTGACTGTGAAGGCTTTGATGTGCAAATCATGGATGACATGATTAAGGTAGGCAGGGCCATAACAGTACTAGTCCACCCATCCTTTCCACATGGCTACAGTCCTGGCTTGGGTAGCACAGGCAGTGTGCAGAGAGCTTTTCTGTTTGGGGCAGTGAGGCCAAATAGTACCATTTTGCTTGGTCCACCATGAGTATTAACCTGACACCCATCATGTGATGCCTGTTCTTGGCTCCACACTGTAACCTCTGGTTCAGAATCTCAGGCCAAGGCCTCCCTGTATATCACCACACCATTGAAACTACTACTGCTAATGCCAACAGGTTGTTTCTGTTGGGACAACCTTTCTGCAAGGCAGTTTGGTTAAGTAACCTGTGGCATTTTCATTTAGGGGATTATTTCCTAGGGGCAAGCGCTAGAGCATGGGGAGAATGCAAGGAGGTCCTGCAGGTGGTAGTGTGTTACCCCGTAGTGCGTAGCTGTACCTTCATCCATCCCCAGTGCAGTGTGTAGTAAATGCTGGCAGCGCCCTGAATGTCCAACAGAACCCAGGGTAGTCATGACAGCCATAGTATGTGGCTCTGTGAAGATTTATCTGAAGAGTCGTGACATGTCTACACATTCACATGAGGATGGCAAGACAAGTGTCATGATTCTGTTTTTATGATTTAAAAAATTCACATACACACAGAAAAGGTGGAATAGTGGGCACTACTGTATTCCATCAGCTGTGTGATCAGAAAGTACCACCTTCCCCCCCTCCCTGTGCTTATCATTCAGTTCACATTTTTCTATGTGCAGATGGATTGCTTTGTAAACATTAAGTAAATAAATCTTGTGAGCATTTTCCATTTACATCTCGCCTTCCCCTCCACAACAGACCACTACTCATGCTTCTAGAAATCTCCTTTGTTAATAAATAACAAAAATAGAAATCTCCTTTGTGCCAAGAAACTGCATACTCAATCTTTGGGTCCTTCTGCTGCTTCTGGTCACTCCTCAGGTTCCTTCCTGAGCATCCGCCACCCTTCCCATCATCTGAGGTGTCTGAGTCTCTGGTGCCTAGACAGTGTCTGCCTTTGTCTTGCGTGCAGACCAGATAGGAGAGAATGGTAGATATCTCCTTTTGGCTTTCATACTGCCTCAGTGCATCTGCCCTTCTGCCTCAGCCTGGCCCCTTCAGTGCTCCCAACGCCTGGCATCCCTTCAGGGACACCTTCGTTCCCCACTTGTAGTTGCTTGTCCAATTCCCAGAGAGCTGCCAATCCAGGTTTCTTTCTTTCTTCCTTTTTTCTTTTCTCCTTTTTCTTTTTAAAGAGAAAAAGAGAACCAGCTTTATTTAGTTTTTCATCTGGCCTTGTTTCTCCGACACTTAGTTGTATATGTGGTCCTGGGTTTTGAACCCTTGTCCTTGTGCATGTGTGGCAGATATTTTGAACCACTGAGCCACCGTTCCAGCCCACCAATCCAGGTTTCTCCCCATATTTCTGCTGCTGCTGACACTGTCAGGGCCCCTCTGGGTCTATATCCTCTTGTCCTCCTACTTCCTATACATGGAGCACATGGAAACATGTAGATCCTAAATCTGGCCATATGCCCTCAGAGGGAAAGGCCTGTCCCTACAAAGTCACCTGCAGCTACTCCTGCCTCCTCTCCTGCTTGGTTTTTGGCCAGCCATCTCCACCCCTGCCACACTCCCATGTGAGTCTCCTTCTCCAGGTACTTTCCCAGTTCCTCTTCTGCCTACCCCAGTGCCATTCCCACCCGGATGCCAGTGCTTTCCCAGGCCGTGCTGACTTGTTTACATGTTCATTTTGCTCCCCCCCCAAGCCCCTGAGCCTCCTGTCTCATTGGTCTCACAGTTTTAGTGGTCAGTATTAGTGAGCAGGTGAGTGTTCAAGCACCAGATGTTTTACCAGTGTAGACATTTGGTCCTCAGAATAGCTCAAAAGTAGACATTGTCCTCCAGTTTAAAGGGAAGAAAGTGAGGCTTAGAGAAGTGAAGGGAGCTGGCACAAGAGGAGCTGGCTGATCAGGTGCCTGGTGTTCTGTGAGAATGTGCTGCCCAGTGTGACTGCAGTTTCCCTCAGGGGCCTAGGCTGTGGAGGTGAGGGTGTTCCTGACATGAATCCTGGAGAGTCTCTGGTTGCCAGCTATAGAACCCTCCAATCCTGTTCTCTTAGTGCGCCCTGGATTTCCGGGAGAGTAAGGAGGCGGAGCCCCACCCGCTGTGGGAGTACCCCTGCCGCAGCCTTTCCGAGCCCCAGCGGCTCCTCACCTTTGATTTTCAGCAGCCTGTTCCCCAGAAGCCTGTGCGTGCTGAGGGCTCCTTGGAGCTGAGGAGGTGAGAGGAGGCTCTGGGAGGGTGGAGGGCAGAGGAAGTAGGGGCTGTTTTCCCTCTAGCTGTTATTGCCCATAGAGCAGCACAACTGGCCTGGGAGGTGCTCATTCTGACCTATGGCATGTCCTCATCTCATCCCTGCCCTTCCTTGCATGTGTGGTGGGTCCCACAGCCTCAAGGTATGTGGTGGGAGGAGGAGCCCAAGTGAGCCTTCCTCATCTCCCTATCAGAAGCTCCCTTGTGGATTCCAGCTGCAGAGAAATGGGAGGGAGCCTGGTTACTATGGTTACCCACTGGACCATTTTTCTGAACTCTCCTGGGATCAAAGAAGGTTAGGATTGGTGAGAGCTGCTTGCTGGGAGACCCCCATACAGCTCCAGCTTCCTTCATAAAGAAGGAAGCCATGAGACCAGAGCTCCCAGGACTCTGTACCAGGTGGCACAGGCAGCACAGATCTGGGAGGGGCCCTGCAGTGAGCAGCTCTGCCCTATTACCCTGAGTGCTTGGCCAGGCTGCAGCGAATGAGGTGGAATATGAGCCATGGCTGTTCTTGCTCAGCTTTTTATGTATGGCCTTTAGTAGGTGGGGTGTGGAGTGTTAGGAGCTCCCAACTAGATGGGATGGGAGTGGTGAAGACCAGATGTTTCAGGAAAGCAGAGGGGAGCCCAGCCTGTGCCCACACTTTTCTATGTGACTTGTCGGTTTGGCCCACCATTCCCAGGCCTGGGACGAGCCATGGGACTGTCCTGTGGATGGAATACCACCTGACACCAGACAGCACGGTCAGCACCGGCCTCCTGGAGCCTGCGGAAGACAAGGTAGTACAGTACACCAACCCCCGAAGAGGTGCTGCCCCCTTGTGCTCTGGATATTCCTGTCCTGTGTTTTTGAGGCCAGATAACTCCTCAGTGGTCACCTGGTCCCCTAAGCAACTTTTTCCCACTTAGCTGCTGGACTGGTGGCTAGCTGGGAAGGTGGCTCTGGAGCCAGGGACCCTCACTGCACTCCATACTCCTTCTGCAGGGGGAGTGTTGCTGGAACCCCCACTGCAAGCAGGCCGTGTACTTCCTCAGCCCCACACTGGATCCCAGAGCAGCACTGGGCAGCCCTCGGACAGTCAGCTATGCTGTGGAGTTTCACCCCAACACCGGAGATGTCACCATGGAGTTCCGACTTGTAGATAGCCCAGATTGATCCCCACTTGATAGGAAATAAAGTAGTGTGGAGGCTGTGGGCTTTGAATGGGTTGTGGCTTTCTTTGGGATGGGCTGAAGATGCTTCTCTACTTCCAGGGCTGAGGCACAGAGGGGACATCATCTATGTTGTGCAGCTTTGCATTGCTGGCTCTGTGCTCCACGTGTGGCAGGCAGTGTGGACCAGTGATTGTTTTGAAGCCATGGGAAAGCTAGAGACCTCCCTACTTGTGGTTGTGAGGGCCCAGAAAGTTCTGGGGCAGTGATGTTTCCTACCCTACCTTTAAGGGCATGGAAGCACAGGGCCCTATTAGATGGGTACTGCTGTCTAGCCTGTCTGTTTTCTGGGACTTCTAGGTCCTTGCCAACCCAACTTCACAGGAGGGCCTTCAGGAGGTTGGAGGGGCTGTGTGTAGTTGGGTTCCCAGGGCCTGAAGATCCCAGTAGAGCCAGGGCTGAGAGAACCCAGTTCTAACTCATTCTGCACTGGGTAGCTGCACTAAGCCATGTTCATAAGCATCTGGGCATCTGACCTCGTACAGACCAGCAGGTGGCCTGCCAAGCCCCAAGACCTGGACACCAGGCTCCTTTTCAGATGCCAGGGAAGAGGAGCAGCCCTAGGAAGTCAGTCATCAGACAAGGGAGCCAAGAAGTGAAGCCCTTTCCCACATGCCACCTTGCATCCATTGGAAGGCCCGTGCCGCCCCCTCAGAAGTTGAGCAGATGGGGTATGGTACAGACTACCCCAGCTTTGCTTCAGTATGGACAGTCAGCAGTGCCTACAGAGGCTGTGGCCACCTCTTCCACACCCTCAACATGCCCTTTAGCTGTTTACCCCTAGTTCTCAAAGGAAATGGGAAATACCCGAGAGATGACCTGGGGTCTTGGCATTTGATGCAGACTTGAGCTGTGCCCCATAGTTCTATTGCCCCAGGCTGCCCAACCCCCAGGCCTGGAGACGGCAGGGGCTGCCCCAGCTTGTCGCTCAAATAAGAATGGAACAACATTCTTGAGCCTCACAGTTTTATTTTCTCCTCATTCTCCATCCTTCCTTTCAGCACCATAAAGGAAAAAAACCACCTCGCTTTTCAAAATATTTCATCAGGTGTAAAGATTGTTTTTCTTCTAGGGAAGAATCGTCTGGATATATATTTGATAATGTTTTTACCAAAACCTTAAGTGTCTTACCATATAAAACCCCTAATGTCCCATGAGGATACAATACAGAAAAAAAATACAGAAATTAAAAAAGTTTTTTTTTCTTTTTCTTAAAACAGTATTTCTAAATCTCAGCAAGTTAATACAATAGTTAAAAAGCATCAAGGTTAATATTCATACTTAAAACTCAGGGTGGTTTTGGACAAATGAAAATGAATGCTTCCTTCCTAAGCTGATCCCGCCTGCCTCATAGCTTCCCTTGAGATCTGGGTGACCTCTGTGACCACCCTGTCCCAGGCCTTAGAAGCAGAGATCCTGGCAATGTTTCTTTTCTTTTTACAAAATTGAAGTGGAAAAGCCTGTCTGAACACAAGCCCTGGGAGGCCACAGGCACTCTGCCATGAAATGCCTGGCAGGTATGAGGGGAGCTGGGAGGCAGGACATCCCTCCTCTGGATGCCAGGACCTGACCAGGCAGAGGTGACCTTGTGATGACAGAAAATGACCGAGGCACAGGGCAGTATGACTTGCCTAAGGCCGCCCTGGGAGTTGGGTGGGAGAAAACCATGTGCCCCTGACTCTATACTGCCCTCATGCTCAGGGACAGAAGCTGCTGGAGTCCGGTTTAGGGGCTCTGGTCCTGGCCCGCTCTCCCAGTGTGCACAGCAGCTTCGGTCCTGGAGTGCCCTGCCCAGTCAAGCTCTGCATGTGTATCTGGCTGCTCCCAGGAGTGGAGGACTTTCCACCCCATAAAGCTTCAGCCAGGCCCTTGCAGAGGAGCTATAGGGCAGAGAACCCAGGCAGGACTGCTCTTGCCATGAGCAGCTGCTTCCTGGCTCTGGGTGTGGGGGAAGGGCCTAGGTAGGGGAAGTGATCCCCAGGTCAGGTGGTTCAGGCAGATCAGTGTCACTAGATAATATGTCCAGTGCCAAGCTGCCCAGGCTCTGCAGGAATCTCCCTCACCAGTTCAGGGCCTGGCGTCCGGCTGGCTGTTCCCCTGTAGGTCCCTCTTGCCTGCTCAGTGGGTGACAAGGCACAGCTTCAGTGCACCAGCACCAGGAGTCCAGACATCAGGGTCCTGGTGCTGCCCTAGCCTCGCCAGGCAAAGCTGGCTCTGAACCAGGCTGGCTACAAGATCAAGGAACTTCAAGAAGACCAGTGGGAATTGTCAAAAATAGTCCCTTAAGTTGGAGCCTGGCACCTTGAAACAAGCCTTCCTGTGTGACTGAGAAGCAGCCCCTAGTGTCTGAAGGCAGGTGACCAGAGGGAGTGCTGCTGTGAGGCCTGAGAGCTGCAGGCCTCCTCCCCAGGCCCAGGACAGATGGGGGGGGCAGTGGGCTGCTGACCAGCTCTGTCACACCAAGCCTGAGGCTGACCCTGGTCACACAATGGCAGAGTGGCTTCTGTGTGCCTGGATGCCAGCCAGTACAACTCCCTGCCCCAGGCAAGCAGTGGCCATTGGCCTGACCACTGTAGCCTGTGCACTGGTGAGGAACAGATTGCTCTCCACACCTCGGCTTCCTACCCCTTGATCCAGGGTGCCCTCCTAGCCATTGCATTGGCTGGAGTTGCTGTAGTGGATGGGCCTGGGAGGTCAAAGCTGCAGCCCCAACTGGGGGGCAGGCAGGCTGTTCCTGAGCTCAGCCACATGTGGAAGGGGAAAGTTTCCAGGGAAGGATTGGTCCCGAACCAGAAAGGTGTCCGGATTGGGGCAAGGGGTTTGGCAGAAAGAAGAGGACATATTGGCTTGGATAGAAGGGAAGAAGCTACAAATCTGTCATTTTCAAAAGCAGGACTCCCCATTTATGCTGTTGAGGTGATGCCCTCCTGGATTTCTGCTTATGGCTCCATAACCCAGATGGGAGTCTCCTGGAGGAGGCACCTGGTGGCCGGAGCCAACTGGACCCTGGTGTGTCTGGGCTGGGGAAGGGACCCTGTCTTGGGAAGAGCAAAGTTCTACCTAGCAACGTGCAGACCCTTTAAAGTGAAGGGTGATTTTGTTTTTAACTTTTTCTGTTTTCTTTTTAAAATGTTAATCGCCCTTGAATGCAAGGCCCTGGGAAGAGCCCTGGGCTGGCTGTAAGGACACAGCCCTCGCATCCCTGCAGCGTGGTTGGCTGGAGGAGGAGGGCCAGCGGCCGTGCCCAGGAAGTGCTTCTTTGGCTGGTTCTGATTGTGTTTGGAGTTTGGCCTTGGGTGAGGCCCGAGCAAGGGGTCTGGGTAGCTACAGCGTGGCACATGGCATGCGGGCAGCGTGCATGCGAGGGTGCAGGCATGCGAGACAACATGGGCAGCAGAAGACAGAAGTAATGAACCCTGGACGAAGCTTGAGAAGACATACAAAGAGTACATAAATCGGTCCTCATACTAACCCTCGGGTTACAAACTAGGTTGTGCTGTAGGTCTGTAGAAAATCATGGTTGGAAAGAATGGCACTGGTTAGTCAGCCAGGGGCTCCGGGCTAGCCTAAGTCCTCTGTCCTTAGAGGGGCCCAGAGGCACAGAGCAGCACTGCTTCCAGGCTCCCCAGGGAGTGACAGGGGCTCCTTTCTTGTTCCCTGCCCTCCTCCCCCCAGCACTGGGCACTCAATGGAGGGGACATGGCCCAAGGAGGGGCTGCGGCTCAAAGGGCTGGCAGAGGTCCTGCTGCTCCGGATGCCGGCAACTGGGCTGGTCTACGCCTCCTCTTCCCCTGAAGACACCATCAGCCGCATGGCCACCGGAAGATGGTCTGTCAGGCCAGACAGTTGGGTGATAAAACTGAATTCTTCTACTTCCTGGGATAGGGGAGGGAGAGAGGAAGCATTCTGATTAACCCTAAGGGGCATCCTGTAAAGAAGGGGCCTGAGGGCAGAGGGTGGCAGTCTGGGGGGTCCCAGATGTGGGGCCTCCAAGTTGTGGTTGTGCAGAGAGATGGGACCTGGAGGAGCCTGACGGTCTGAGGGAATAATGGCTCTCATTTTAAAAGCATGGACGGGTCCAAAGGGAGGCTCAGTGCTCCAAAGGGAGGCTCAGTGCTGCGAAGGGCTGCGGGGCCAGTCCCTAGACTCACTGCCTTCCAGTCGGGGCACAGCCCCTCCTCCGCATGCAGCATGTAGTCGATGCGCCGCCCGTTGCCCTTCAGCAGGTCCTTCCGCCCCTTCTGGCCGGACCCTGGACTCTTGCTGGTGGGGAAAGCCAGGTACTCCCTGCGGCCTTCCTCGCTCTCCAGGACCCTGTGGTCAGATAGGAAGCAATGAGTACCCCCTGGGTGTAGTCCTGGGGTCTCCTCCCAAATTGAGAGAGGAAGTAGGTCAGACCAAACTTCTGGGCTCAAGCTGTCTTCCTTGTGGCTCCACCAAGGGCACGGATTGCAGGGAGGCTGAGCCAGAGCCTGTGAATTCCTGGCTGAGCAGGGCCCTAGTCTAGGGTCTGTCACAGGCTGTTCTGTGCCCACCTTGAGCTGGCCAGCCCTTGCTTTCCCTGTCTGAATGTTGGTCATGGCACTTTCCTGGCTTTGGTCAGACTGGGGACACAACTGCTCCCCAGCTCTTCTGAAGGGCTTACTGCTCTGAGTCACTAGGGCTCTTTTGGGGAACTTGGTCTTTGCCACCAACCTCAGGGACCTATCTCTCCTGGAAATCCCTGTCCCCCCAACCCCATATCTATTTCAGGTTGGAAGGGAGCTGAGGGAGCCAGGAGAGTACCCAGGCTCCATCAGAGGACTCAACTTGGGTGGACCTGTCCCTAAGCAAGTACAACCAGATTATGTCCCTAAACCCATGAGCCTCCTCTGTGAGTCCTTCCAGAGTTCTATAGGGGGACAGGCAAGTGGGGCGGGACCTGTTAAAGCCTTGGTTCTGGGTCTTCTAACCCCTTCCTGACATCTTTGCCCTAGAGAGCAGCATGCCCGTCTCCTTCCTGCCAACCTTTCCCCTAGAACCAGAGCGTCCCTGGACATGTTGTTTAGGATCTCTCTGGGACTCCCCACTGCCCAGGCTGCCAGATGGTCAATGCCTGGACACACTGAAAAGGTACCTGGAGAATTTGGACTGGCAAATGGGTTTCTTCCAGGTTTTTATCAGTCTCAAGATAAATAACTAATGACATTCAGAACATTGTTTCAGCCCAGAGATACAATCCATTACTGTCCTTTGCCTTTGATAATTAATTCCAGCATCAATGATCTGAGAGTTACTGATAGTCATTTTTTAATCATCATCTCATAAAAATAATTTTCTCAGCATAGGCTGATGTTTCAAATTTAGTCTATAATCTAATTAATTGGCTCAAATTAGCTGCTAGGAGCCATTGCCATGGTTCTGGGCAGTCTCGGGCTGTGAATTACAAATCGGTTCTGCTGTTGGCCTCTCTAGTGTGTCCTTTTGAAACTTGGCTGGGATGGAATTGTGTCTACTTGGAGAGTGACCGGCTTGTGTTCTCTGTTCATGTTTTTATTTGCCTAATCCATGCTACAAGCTGCTGGTTCCCTTCCCAGTGGCTCTGCTACAGGAGTGGGTCTTTGGCCTGGCCCTGGAAAGTGCTAGTTCCTTTTCCCATAGAAGCAGGGCCTCAAGGCAGGCTGGGCCCAGGACAGGGTGAGCCTTTACAATGTGAGCCCAGACCCTGGCTGCCAGTTTAGGAAGTGTCCCCTTGAGACCCTACAGACTCCTGCAGCTGTGGGTCTCCCAGCTGCAGTACCCCAGCTCCCAGCTGAGACCCTGAGGCTATCAACAGCAAGGGGTGTAGGGGTCAGGTTCTTGCCAAAGGAAAGCCCTCACTGGCTTGAGCCAAAATGGCTCTCCTGGCTCCTGCCAGCCCCATCTCTCCATCTATGTCAGGGCCTCAGGGTCTGGCAGAGGCCTGAGAGATGGTTGGGATCGACCTCGCACCCTCCTCCAGGGGTACTTACTTTTGCAGATTGTCAGGGGTGCATACATCTTCATCATAGAGGCCGTTCGTGTCCAGCAAGGTACCTGGGGACAATGTCGAGAGTGGTCACTGGTCACTGAAGGTAGGGCCCAGCCAGCCCCAATGAGGTGCCCTCCGTGGGTTGGGGCAGGTAGGATGTGCCAGGGATACTTCTGGCCCTGGGCAGCAGACTGGGGCCTGTGCCCAACAGTAGGGCCGTGGGACAGAGTCCTGGTGGTTTCTCTTTAGGAAACCCATGGGGAGCCCAGCACCCAAGCAGCCAGCCCTGCCCCCAGCCCAGCTCACCAATGGCCCACGGCTTCTCCTCTCCAGGCCCCAGGCGGCAGGGGTCCTTGTAGCGTGTAAACAGGGAGTGCTGCTGCTCCAGCTTGTCATCTGTGCAGGGAGGAACAGGGAGGAAATGCTGTGGGGTTGTCTCCTGTCTTGAGGGGCCTGCTGCCCCTGATTCCTGTCACTGACTCCTACCAGAGGCTGCCAGGTCACTGCCCTTTAGGAAACTGCCTTTGGGTAGGCCCCACAGGTGGTCCTGTGATTCATCTGCCACTAGTTTTTCTGTGTCCTTGAGATTGCTCCCACTCTTAAAGTCCTCTTTTTTTTTTTTTTTTTTTTT
>PVKS010016788.1:0-43273 GCA_004027875.1 Aplodontia rufa
TTCCTGAATTATCACACACTTTGAGCTTTTGGGGAAAACCTTTCATCCAAACCATAGCATTCTTCCTCTGGCTCCTAAAAGCTCATGTCAGTTTGACAATGCAAAATAGTCCAAGATAAAGCAAGGTACATTCCAAGCAGTTGTAAATGTCACTGTATATGCTATAGCCACATGTATATAAAATGTTCTTCATAGGTATAAAAATTATGTCACTGTATTTGGGTGTTTTAGGAACAATATAGGACCCAGAAGAAAGGCAAGAGATCAGGGGACAGGAGGAGGGAGGTAGAGGGATGTGTGTGGGGAGATATGGAACAAATTGTATTACTGAATTGTGTGCATTTAGGAATATGTGACAACTAATCCCAACATTATGTAAAACTATAATGCACTAATAAAAGTAAATTTAAAAAATACATTTAGTCCATTTTCAGGAGTCCTCATAGTTTTAACAGTTCCAATATTGCCCAAAAGTTCAAGTCCAAAGTCTCCATTGAGATTCAAGGCAAACTCTCAGCATCAGCTCCTGTAATAAAATAAAATAAATCAATTTACATATATGCAGTATATAAAGTTACAAAGTAAATATTTCCATCCAGAAAAATAGGGACATAGAAAGAAGAGATGGGACCAAAGCAAGACCAGAATCCAACTTGGCGAAAGCCCTGTAGTTCCATGTCCGGCATCTGGAGCACATGGCATCATGAAGTTCTCTATGAAAGACTCATGTAGCTCCACCCCTATGGTCTTGCTGGTTGCAGTCCACATGGTCTCTTTGTTGGCTTGTCTCTGCTCCATTTCTGCAACTTTCCTCAATGGTTATTCCATGGTACTGGCATTCCTCTATCTCGGCAGTGGGGTCTCCCCTGCAGCTTTGGCTTCCTCCTCATGTCTCCATGCATCACCTTCTCAGGGGCTGCCCACAGGGAGTCAGACCCTGGGATTCTTTGCCTGCCCTCCCAGACCTTCCTTTGAATTCTGGGTGGAGGTCTCCATGACACCCTAACTCCAGCATCCTGCAATCCTGCAGAGCCAGAACCACATGGCTGCTGCCAAGATCTGCCATCATCTGGAGCAGTAGCCAACCCTCCAGGGACCCTGCTTGCAGCAGCCTCTGAATGTCTGGGTGGGTGAGAAAATTGAAACACGTTCCTAGGCCCCTTTGTGCATGAAGGGTGCTCCACTGGTCTCCTCTCAAAGCAATGTTTACTGATCTGAGCCTAAGATGGATGTAGTCTTGCCAATTCCTGAGATGCTCTGAAGCCATCTTTCTTTTTGTCTTTGGGCAAAGTCTTTAGAATTGCTTAGTGGCAGTAACTTCTTTAACAACTGCAACTTCCCTAGCCCCAGTCTTCCTCCCATCTTTCAATTCCAGTTTTTTCCAATATTTTCTGTTCTGCTTTCTGCTCCTGATTATCATGGCCTAAGAGCCACCGGCAATGCCCATGTCACCACCTGAATACTAGGTTGCCTAGAAATTTCTTCTGCAGATTAAGAAGTTCATTGCACTTAAAATCAGCCTCACAGAAAGTATCAGGACATAGGCAAAATGCAGACTACTTCTTGGCCAGAACATAACATGAATGGCCTCTACTCTACTTTCCAATAGAGTCCTCTCTCCTCTGAACCCTCATGAGCCCTGTCTTTACTTTGCACAGTCCTATTGGTATTCTGGTCTTCTGAACTTCCACCAGAATTACCCATTTAGCTCCACTCATGACAGTCTAAAGCTTTTCCAGCTTGCACTACTAAATATGTCAAAATTCTTTCCACAACTTCCAAAAAGCTTCAAAACTTCTAAACCACATGGTCAGGTTAGTTACACCAGTGACCCCACTTCTGGTACCAATTTCTGGTTCTAGTCAGCTTTTTCACTAAAGGACTTGGCAAGAACAATTTTAGGAGAAAAAGTTTACTTGGGGGCTCACTGTTTCAGAGATCTTAGTCCATAGACAGCCAGCTCCATTCCTTGGGGCTTGAGGTGAGACTGGACATATGGCAAAAGGTGCATGGCTCCAGGGAGGAGAGAGAGAAATTCCACGACAGATATAAAACATATACCCCAAAGGCACGCCCCCAAAGACCCACTTCCTCTAGGCCAGCCTACGGTTACTGGTTAATCCCTATGAGAATTAACTCACTGATTTGGTTAAGGATCTCATAACCCAATCATTTCACCTCAGCCTTCCTACATTGTCACACATATTGAGCTTTTGCAGGACAGCTTTCATACAAACCGTAGTACAGGAGGTGTGCATGGGAGGGGTATCTGGTGACAAATACATTTAGGAAGGAGGGGAGTGTCTGAAATTGTGTCATGGCTCAAATGTTTGTGCCCTCCCCCATTCATGTGTTGAAACCCTAATCTCCAAGATGATGGCATTAGGAAGAGGGTGGTAGTTAGGGCATGAGAATGGAGCACTCCTGAGTGGGATTAGTGCCCTTTTCGAAGAAACCCCAGGGAGTTCTCTTGCCCCTTTCACCATGTGAGAACATAGGGAAAAGATTTCTCTAGGAACTAGGAAATGAGCCCTCACCAGACAGAATCTGCCAGCACCTTGACTTTGAACTTGCCAGTCTCTGGAACTATAAGAACCAAATTTTGGCTGCTTAGAAACAATCCAGTCTATGGTATTTTGTTGTACCAGCCTAAATAAACTAAGACAGGTTGTTTTGGTTAAAGAAGGTGGAGGTGATAGATTAAGGGGTAGGTGAGAGATGCAGGGAGCCAGGTGTATTAATGTGCCCAACCCCACTGAAGCAGTAGCTCAGACCCCGGCTGCCTGTGGGAGGGGTCCGGCTCCATCTGGCCAGAATTCCCTAGGGCTCATTCAGTTGGTGTCTGGAACCTCTCAGAACTATCAAGGTGGCTTATTTCCTAACTAGAACAGGTCCTTTTCTTCTCCCTGACGGTCTCCTACTGCCCCTCAGACTCCTCCTTCTCAGTCTTAGCAGGCCGTCCTTTGGATACATAAGCAAACTCTGCTTCTTAAAATAATCCTATTCTCCACCCCCTCTAAAAAGCATAGGTCTAATGTTTAAAACAAAAAGTCTCCCTCATAACCCCATCTCATCACCCCATCCAGTCTCTTGCTTTGGGATATAAATATTCTATCGGTTTTGTTTGCATTCTGTTGGTCTTTACTTTTCTATTTTTAAACACATTTTCTTTTTCACAGAAGTAAAATAATGTGTGATCTAATGTATTTTTTTTTTAAAAAATGGTTTTTAACTTCACAATTCAAAATCCTCAAATGCTCAAGTCCCTCATGTAAATGGCATAGTTTTGCATAGACCCTGTCATATACTGTAAATCATCTTTAGATTAATATCTAATACAGTGTAAATACTAGGTAAAGAGTTGTTATATAGTTTAGGGAACAGTGACAAGAATAAAAAATCTGTACATATTCAGCATAGATATAATTCGTTTTCTGAATTTTTTTTAAAGAGAGAGGGAGAGTGAGAGAGAGAGAGAATCAACTTTTTACTTAGTTTTTTCATGTGGTTTTCATTGCTCCAACACTTAGTTTTGTCCGTGGTGCTGGGGTTTGAACCCAGGTCCTCAAGCATGCCAGGCAAGCACCATAACTGCTGGGCCTCTTCTCCAGTCCCATTTTTTTCTTTTTCTTCTTTTTTTTTCTTTTTTCTTTAAAAGAATGCCATTGTTAAACCTGATTTTTTTTTTTTTAAGAAAGAGGGACAGTGAGAGACAGAGAGAGAAAATCAATTTTTATTTAGCTTTTCACATGACTTTCATTGCTCTGACACTGAGTTGTGTACGTGGTGCTGGGGTTCGAAGGCACGTTCTCCTGCATGACGGGGCAAGCTCCATAACCACCGAGCCACCGCTCCAGCCCCAGCCCCATGTTTTCTGAATATTTTCTATCTGTGATGACTCGAATCCACAGATGCAGAATTTGCAGATACAGGGGAATGACAACATAGGGGTACTGTTCATTGATGGTCCAACCGGAATGGACCATTCTTCCGTGAAAACATGTTCAAATTTATTCCAGAACGTAATCATCAGGGCTGTGGAGGGGAGGGTGTCACTCTGCAGCTCCCAATCTCTCCTCCCCTACCCTTTTACCATGCCCGTTTTTCCCTCCAGAGCTCTGACCCATTTTTCCTCCCCTGGATGTTTTCCACATTTGCTTCTACACCTGGAGTTTTCAACTTGTGCAATATAAAAGTCTCCTGGTATGTTTCCAGTTCCTTCTGGCTCTGGTCTCCCTGTTCTTTCTCCTGGTCACCCCAACAGAACATCATGGTGGCCAGCTGGAGAGCTCAAACATTTCCTTAGGAAGTGGGATAAAGGCACTGGCTACTCACCTACGTGTCTGCCACCTATTCAATATCAACATATTGGCACCCCTCTGTCCTCCTCATCATTGGGTTATTATCATTTTTGAGACGGGGTCTCACTGTGTTGCTGAGGTTGGTGATCTTGAGCTCTCTGGCTGAAGCCGACCTCCTGTCTCAGCTTCTCAAGCTGCCAAGACCATAGGCATGTGCCACTGCGCCCAGCCTGCCTTATTAGTTTTTAAAAACTTTTTATCAAAATGTAACTTACCCCAGGTAAGAACACTTGTCATAAGTTTGTATCACGATGAATTTCCACTCACAGGATACACCTGTGTCCAGGTCAAGAAACAGCACACGATAGTGAAATCAGCATAAGCCAGAGAACCAAGGGTCGAATGTCTTCACTACGTGTGGAGGCTGGAGCTAGACCCTGGCCATTGAGAAAGGAGGTCTAGTATCATGTGTTAAATCTGGATAAGGTGTAATGTCATACAACCTAAGGCATTTGTAGAGTTGTATTGAGAAGGGGGGGAGGGATAAGGGTGGGCAATTGGGGGGGCTCTTGGGGGTAAATCCAATTTTCAGAATTTATATATATATATATTATTTCATTAGAAGCTTGTTTGATTGTTCAACAAATAAATTTCTGAATAAAAGAATAAATAAAAATAAATTTAACAACTGAAGAAAAGAAAAAAGAAAAAAAGAAACAGCACATGACCAGCCCCCCAGAGACTTCCTGAGTACCCCCACAGGCAACCACAGTCCTGATACCTTACATAGTAGACCAGTTTTGCCTGGTCGGGACCTCACGTGGTAGGGACCATGTAGAGTTGGGGATGATTCATTTATTTTTCTGCTGTTGTTGGACATTTGGGTTGGCTCCGCTTTGGGGCTATTATGAATAGTGCTGCTATCTGACACAGTCCTGCATAGGTCTTCAGGGAACGTGTGCGTGCATTTCTGTTGTGTTGATACCTTACAGTGGAATTGCTGGGCATAAGGTATATAGATGTTAACTTTAGTAAACAGCACTAAATTGTTTTCCAAGGAGGGTGACAGTCTCAGGAATGTGTGAGAACAATTCTCTGCATCCTCACGGTCACTTGACGTTTTCTTTTTTCTTTTAGTTAGTTTGGTGGCTTTGCAGGACTATTTCTGGACTCCTTTTACATCTATGGATCAATACCATATTATTTTAATTAACAGAGCTTTATAGTGAAAGGTGATATGGAGTAGTGTTTTGTTCCTTAGGATTGCCTTGACTATTCTTGGGCATTTGAGATTTCATATAAGTTTTATAATCAAGAACAAAACAAATGACAAGAACCTTTGAAATGCCCTGCTGACATTTTAGATGAGATTTATTGAATATAGATTCACTTAGGGGGAATCGACATCTTTACAGTATCAAAGTCTCCAATTCACAAACATGATGCGTCTCTCTATGTGTGGGTCTTCTTGAGTGGATGACGTTTTGTAGTTCCAAGTATAGAAGTCTTACATATGTCCTGTTTGATCTGTTATAGGAATTTAATGTCTTTTGATGTTTTTTAAGTGATATTTTTGGACTTTGCTCTCTGTGCGTTGCTGATGATTTTCATATTGCTGTGTATCAAATGACCTGGCCACATTCACTTGTTAATTCCAATAGTTTAATTGCCTTTTAGATTTTCCATGTATTTTCTCTCATACGGTCTATAAATAGAATTTTATTTGTCCTTTCCTATCCATATAAGCCTTTTGTTTCTTGCACTTGGCTCGTCACGTTGGCAGGGGACTCCCATCATGCTGAATGGACTTGGCAATGACAGGCATCCTGGTTTCATAACTGAACTCAGAGGAAACATTAAGAAGTTTTTTTAAAAGCTTTGATGGGGTGTTAAAATTTGTCAAATGATGTTTCTGCATTTATGAGATGATCATAAGCTTTTCCTCCTTTTTTCTCTGTCAAAACAGTGAATTATGTAGATTGATGTTGGAATGATAGTCACCCTTGAATTCCTGGAATAAACCCCAGTTGGATGGGATATTATTATTTCACTGTGTTGCTGGATTCAATTTGTTAATGTTTTATTTAGAGACTTTGAATCTGTCTTTATGGAGAGGTGGTCTGATGTCCTTTCTTCAATTGTCAGGTTGTAGTATCAAAGTTATGTTGCTCTTATAAAACAAGCTGGGAATTGGTAGCCCTGTTTCTGTTCTCTGGAAGAATTTCTGTTAAGATCAAGTGTTGCTTTTTTCTTAATTGTATGGAAGATTCCACTGGTAAAAACACCCACATTTAGAATTTTATTTAGGTTTTAAATAATTAATTCGGTTTGTTTAATAGCTCTAGGACTCTGATTCATTTTTATAATAGTTTCACATACCATGCAGTTTGTCTACTAAAAGTATGTGGTTCAATGTGTGTGTGTGTGTGTGTGTGGCCCTGGATCAAACCCAGAGCCTCGTGCATGCTAGCCAAGCTCTTTACCACTGATCCATCTATACTCGCAGCCCAGTATTTTTTAGTGTAGATACAGAGTCACGCAATCATCACCAAAATCATTTCAGGGACATTTTCATTGTTCCACAGAGGAACTCTATACCACCATCTTCTACTTTTCCTTGTCCCTCTCAGTCCCTGGTAACCATAAATCTACTCTATATGTGTTCATCCTGGAATTCCATATGAAATGAGTCACACAATTGTGCGACCTTTTGTGTTGGCTTCTTTCGCTTAGCTTAGCACTGTCGGGATCCACCCATGTTGGACAGTGGGTCAGTACTCTGCTCCTGTCCATGGCTGAATGATATTCTATTGTTATGGATATGCTACAGTTTGTTTACCTATTCCTCAGTTCACGGACATTTGGGTTTTCACTGTTTAGCTATTAAGAATAATGCTACAATGAACATTCTTGAACCAGTTTTTACGGGAACATATGGTTTCATTTCTCTGGGGCAGATACCTAGGAGTGGAATTGCTGACTCACACGCTTCATTATTTTTTATTGCCAAACCATAATGTGGATATACCAAGTGAGTTTAGCAATCATCTTATTGATGGTTGTCTAGTTGTTTCATTTCTACTGTGAAACAGTGCTGCAGGCAGTGCTCCTCAAAATGTGGTTTGTGGAACTGGGGTGTAGCTCAGTGGTAGAGCCCTTGCCTAGAATGCATGAGGCCCTGGGTTTGATCCCCAGCACCGCAAGAGTACAGAAATAAATAAGTGTGGTTTGCAAATGAGTGCCAGGCCTTGAACTGTTTGTCACAGATTTGTAACAAGATTAGAATAGAAATTGGGAATGTTTGGAAAATTTTATAGCAATTTACTCAGTAATTTTATGTCTGCTGAATCTAATGTAGAGAAATGGTGGGGAGGGGCAAGTACTTTTATATTTTCTGGTTTTTAAGTTTTCATTCTTCTACTACATTGTTTTAGTGTACTTTACGTAAGTGTGGGTCCTTGGCAAACCAGAAGTGGGAAGAAAAACAAAACAAGTCACGCGGGCTTTCGCCACAGTTAGGTGGACAAGCACAGCCTCTAGAACGTCTCCTGTTCCTGAGTTTCTGAGGGAATCATTCCTAGAAGTGGAGTTGGAGCACCGAGGCTGACCAATGAGCTGAAAAGTAAAAAATCTTTGGATCAGTTGTGAGAAGGAGAGAGAGGCAGCTCATATTCAGTTCCTCTGAGCTCGTGATGTTGCTAAATTGTCGTACAGATGAATGGATGCATGCACTGTGATACAAAGACACAGTGTGCTTTGGGACTCAAAAAGGAAGGAAGTTCTGCTGGGTGTGGTGGCGCACACCTGTAACCCCAGCGACTTGGGAGGTGGAGGCAGGAGGATCACAAGTTCAAAGCCAGCCTCAGCAACTTAGCAAGGCCCTAAGCAACTTAGTGAGACCCTCTCTCAAAATAAAAAAGGGCTGAGGGATCTAGTTCAGTAGTAAATTGCCCTTGGTTAAATCCCCAGTACCCCTCCCCAAGTAGAAAAATAAAAAGGAAGGAAATTCTGGCACATGCTCCAACATGCAACAACCTTGAGGACATTAAGCGAAGTGAAATCAGTTAGTCAAAAAAGGACCATTCCTGGGGCGGCTCGGCAGTTATAGTGCGCGCCTGGCATGCATGAGGACACAGGTTGAACCCCAGCTTGTCTACTCTGTGTACTTTGTACTTGTGTACTTTGTACACAACGAAGTATTAGAGTTTTCATGAAAGCTACATGAAAAACTAAATAAAATTGATTCTTGAGTCTCTCTCTCTCTCTAGCTGTCCCTTTCTCTCAAAAAAAAAAAAAAATTCTGTCTGACTCCACTTATACAGCGTCCCTGGTGTAGTCAGGTTCATTGAGACGGAGAATAGAACGGTGTTTGCCAGAAGGCTAGGGTGATGGAAACAGGCAACTATTGTGTCGTGATTCCACAGTTTCAGTTTAAGATGAAAATGTTCTGACGGTGGATGGTGGCAGTGATCACACAACAAAGTGAATATAATTAATTCCACAAAACTGGATACCGACTAATGGTTAAAATGGTGGATTTTATGTTGCATATATTTTACAGCAATAAAAAAATTATGTTTTGTTTATATAAGCTCTGATATACCTGAATTGCAATCTCCCTTATCCTCACAAATGCCCTGGAAGGTGGGCACTTCCCCATCTTATACTTGGGGTTAAGTTGCTTGCCCCAGTGATGCAGGCTGGGTGGCTTCCAGTCCAGTGCCCCACTGACTTAGTTGAGGCTACTGTTAACAAGTTATCCCAGGTTGGATGGCTTCAATAACAGACATTTATTTCTTGTAGTTCTAGAGTCTGGGAAGACTGAGGTCAGGGTGCCAGCATGGTGGGGTTCTGGTGAGGGCCCTCTTTCTGGCTTGTAGACAGCTGCCTTCTTGCTGTGTCCTTGGATGGTGGAAGGAAAAGGAGCTCAGTTCTCTCCCTATTCTTATAAGGACACTAATCGCATCTTGGTGCCCTGTCCTCATCTCTTCATAAGCCCCCATCTCCAAATATCATCTTCAAATACCAACTTCAACATGTGATTTTGGGAGACATATAAATATTCACTCCATAGCACATAGTAACTTGCATGTTTCCTGGTACAAATCCCTTATGTGTCTTGAGACTCAGTTTCCCCATCTGTAAATGGGGACAGTACCCACCCCACATACTTTTATGGATTATTATATGAGTGAACAAATGAGGGTGCATGGCTTTGTAAGCTATAACTTGGAGAGCTTAGACCTGTCAGAGATCAGCCTGACTTTATGTTTGAAGCTTTCTGCCTAGCTTCTTAGGTCACCTTGGGGGCCCTTTAGTTGAATGCTTGCAGCCTAAGTGGATGGACACTCTGATGTCCCCTCTCTGCATAGTTGTTCCTAAGAAGTCCATCCCTATCACTTTGTTTTCTAGATTAAGGCAGGCACAAAAGCGAGCCATCTACCAGGGGCCTTGCCCAAGTCCTGGTTATTTGAGATTCCTCTTAATGACCTGATTTTTAAAAATATTTTATTTAATTTATTTTTTATAATTTTTTTTATTTGTTTGACATAGTCTTACATATTGGAGGGAATTGTTGTTACATTTCATGCATAGATGGATATTGACAAAGTAAGTTAAGGTCAATCAGTTCAGGATCTCCCCCTTCTACCACTCTCTGCTTTACCCCCGTGTTATAGATAGAAATAAGCATATACAGTTGCATTAATTTTTTAATTTTATGATCCTCTCTGCCTGCCTATGTATAGTTGGGCTTCTCATGGGAGTCAAGGGTTCCCAGCTGCACTGATAACCCCCCTAATTCCTCCACCTCTCCCTGTCCCCTTCCTTCTCGCCTCAGCTTCATAGTTGTGGTTCCCCCTGCTTATGTGAAATTTCACCTATGTTGAGTTTATTTTTGAGCTTAGCTAACTTTCAATCTGTCTTAGGTTTTACTCTAGCTTCCACGAATGAGAGAAAACATTCAGCCCTTGAGTCTCTGAGTTTGGGATATTTCACTCAGCATAATTTTTTCTATCTCCATCCATTTGGCTGAAAATGCCATGATATCATTCTAATAGCAGGGTGGAGCTCTATTTTGTATATATACACCAGTTTTTGAATCTACTCGTCCAGCAAAGGGCATCTGGGTCGGTTCCCTAGTTTAGCTATTGTAAATTGAACTGCTATAAACATTGATGTAGCTTTGTCTCTGTAGTATGCCAATTCTAGCTCTTTTGGGAAAATACCCAGGAGTGGGATAACTGGGTCATAATGTGGTTCCAGCCCTAGTTTTCTGAGGAGTCTCCACACTGCTTTCCAAAGTGACTGGACAAGCTTGCAGTCCTACCAACAGTGTGATAGTGTTCCTTTCTTCCCACAACCCCTCCAGCATCTGTCGTTGTTCGTATTCTTCGTTTTTGCCACTCTGACTGGGGTGAGGTGGAATCTCAGTGAAGTTTTGACCTGATTATTTTTAAAAGGATAATGTTAAATCACGACTGGGTAACAGCTCAGAAGGATGAAAATGGACCTCTGGTATAAATCACTCAATTGGAGCCCTCACCTTTTCAATTCTGCATGGAGGTCACTCAGCCCTTGGTTGGGGCAGGACTGGAAAACCGGGTCTCTGACACACCCCAGCCAGCCCACACACATTCTCTAGTGTGCGTGGACTGTGGCTGCGCCATCTCATTGAGATCCTCCTTCCGTTGTTGGGAACTGTGTGATCCATCACACCTCACCCTCCTAGGGCTTTGGCAGCCCATGTTGAGCGGGTATAGTAGCCCGGGGATGGCAAGACTGAAGGGAGCACCAGGTATCTTGCATCCTTCGCTGGCCAATTGGAGACAACAGGATCCTGGGGACAGCTTTGAAGGCTGAGGGGGAGTGCACGTGCGCTTGCTGTTTGTAGATGGAGTTTGGGCAGCAAACAGGGAAGCTATAAACTTGGCCCCTGGTAATTACAGCTCAGTTACATGTTTTTTGGCAACAGTCAAAAAAACAAAAAGTAGAAAGATACAGTAGGCGCTTTGAATCCAGTGCAGTGTGAAAGCCAGTGCATCTGTTAGGCCTGCATTTGGCAGCAGATAACAGAATCTCTAACTTAATCCCATGGGGATTTATTTTCCATGTATGAGGATAATTCTGGAGATGGGCAATCCAGGGCTGGGACAGCTGCTCAGGGCTATTTCAAAATCCCAGAGACTTTGTACCTATCTATCCCTCCATCCTTAGTGGGCAGACCTCCATTTTTGCAGAGATAGGTCAGGGAGAAGGGGATTTGGAATGGGTGTTATGTCCACACCGGGCATGTAATGCAAAGAGCACTGGACTTGCAATCAAGAGACCTGCATGCATGTTCCAATCTGAGTCCCCTTGGATCAAGTCACCTCCATCTTCTGGACATTTTCCCGTCTGCAAAATGGGTGAGTTGAACTCTATTACCTCTAAAGTGTCCTTCATCTTGTTTCAATTGCCTATTGCTTTATTACAAGTGATCCTAAAACTCTGTAGCTTAAAATGTTTATTTTGGTGCTGGAGCTCAGTGTGGTAGAGCACTTGTCGAGCATGCAGAAGGCCCTGGGTTCAAAGCCCAGTACTGCACACATACACCCACACAAATTTGTTTTTTCTTTTTTTTTTTTTTTTTTTGCATTTGGGTCTGAAATTTTAGTAGGGCTTGGAGAGGACATCTGGCCTCTGCCGGGGCTGAGGATGTCAGAAGGCTTACGTGCTTACCTGTCTGGCAAGTGATGCTGGATGTCAGTGAGTCCTCAGCTACGAGCTATGGAGAGATGATCAGCTACCCCTGGGCTTTTCCTGAGGCTGCTTGGCTTCCTCACAATACAGTCCCTGGGTTCTCAGTTGAGTGTCCCAGGAGAGATTCAGGAGGAGGCTGTGCCATCTTTTTTTACCTGGTCTTGGAAGTTATGTTGTCTCTTGCCACATTCTTTTCATCAGAAGCCCATTATGGGCTTGGCAAAGAGGCAGCATTGGTCTCTGTGTTACTCAGTGACAAAAACCTAACTCAAAATGCCCTTACCTAAACAAAGTGGGGTGGAGGGAGGGATTTTGTTTGCTTGCTTGCTTGTTTGCTTTTGGTGTACGTAACTAGAAAATCCAGGGGTGGGTCTTTGTCTTCACACATAGTTAGACAACAGCCTAAAAAGCCCTCCTGCCTCTGCCTGTGACTTAGGTCCTCACCTGCATGAGCCCCAGGGCACCAGCCCTCTGACACTCGTGCCCTGCACGCTTCCCTCCCACAGGGGCCCTGAGCTTATCTGCATGGTTTACTTTGGCCCATTGGACACTAGCAAGTGTGACACAATTAGGATTTTGATGAGCTTCTTGCACAAGAGGGCTTGTCTTCCTGAAATGGACCCTCTCGAAAGCCAGGTACCCAGCTATAATGACACCTGGGTAGACTGTTGAGTGGTTAGAGAAGACTAAGAGGCCTTGGGGCGTGAGGTCCTCTTCCCACAAGCTTCTAACTGGCTCCAGCCACATGAGTAACTTCAGCCATAACCATGTGAAACTGAATTGCCCAGTTCAGCCCAGTTCATCCACCCAATCAGAAGAAATATTGTATTGATGTTTTCGGCCATTGCATTTTGGGCTACATTGCTAAATGGCAATAGATATTAATACACCTTCTCTAAGCAGTGACAAGAGGACAATACCACCAGGCTCAGAAACCCCAGTGGACTTTCAGCACCTTGTTTCTATTGGTTTCAGGAAAAATGGAAAGATCGAGGGATTTACCCCCATTTAATTAATGCAAGTTCCTTGATCTTCTTGGAACCTATTGATGTATCTAGGAGATGGTGACTAGGCCAGAAAATGTGCCCATTTTTGTAGCTAATGAGGAGTTGGACTAGTCCTACTGAAAGTATGGTAAGGAAGGGAGGAAAATGAGGCCACAGTTACCAGAGAAGGAGGCAGACAGGACATGCCCTCTGCTGTATGAATGTGTCCACGTCAAAATTCATGTTGGAGTTCAGTCCCCATTGTGAAGTATTAAGAGGGTGGAAACTTAATCTGATGATGATGTTTGATCTAATGATGGAGGTGGTGAGGATAGGATAGGACATCAGGGTGGAGCCCCCAAGGTTGAATCCTACTTAAGAAGAGGAGGAGACCAGACAGAGTCGCACATGCTCACCCCGGAACCACCTCAGGACTCTGCCACCAAGAAGGCCACTACCAGGTGCAGCCCTTTGACCTGAGCCAGAGAAACCTCTTTTCTTTATAACATCCCCAGTCTTTGGTAGTGTGTTATTAGCAACAGAAAATGGACTAATAAATGCACCTGTATGGGGGCATGTTAAATGATGAAGGGTGAACAGATAATCATGAGTGGCTGAGCTGAAGAGGGACTTTTAAAAAGGTAATTTTTTTAAAGAGAAAAGGACAGTGAAAGAGAGAGAGAGGAGAGAGAGAGAGAGAGAGAGAGAATCAATTTTTATTGAGTTTTTCACATGATCCTCATTGCTCTGACACTTAGTTGTGTATGTGGGTGCTGGGGTTTGAACCTGTGTACTTGCTCATCCTGGGTAAGCGCCATAACCGCTGAGCCTCTGCTCCAGCCCCCAAGGAAGGTGAATATTAAAACCAGGACTTGTTGCAAGAAAGAGATAAGGGCTTCTCAAAGGCAATCAAACTGAGGGGTAGGACAGTAGATGGAAGGAGACCCAGAGGAGGGATTAGCACCCTGCGGGCGAGTGACGGGGAAGAAAGGATGCTGGAAGGGTTCAGGCGTTGCCTTCAGATGTCTTAACCCAAAGCTGTTGTGTTTGCCAAAACTGAAAATGTGTTTCAGCTTTTTCCCCTTGAATTTAGTATTCAGTTCTATTTTAAGAAAAATGTCCAGGTGTTTCTGATTCATTGACACTTAAGTCACCACTGGCGTGGGGGCGGGGTGCGTGGGAGTGTGGGGAGCTGCTTCATGTCCAAGAAATCCTGGAAAAGTTTCATTCTGGCATTTTCCACTTCAGGCTGTTCATCTGAAGAAGGAGAAGCTGCGTTTGACTGGGATCATGCCTCAATCAGCCAGGTGTCCAGTGTCTCAAAAGGTGGGCAGCTTCTAGCCAGAAGTGGCAAAGTTCCCCCCAGGAGACCGTACAGGGTGCCCTAGGTGGTTAGTGCAGTTAGATTCTTGTTTTGCACTGGAGATACACAGTTGTCGCCAGCTCTTTGAAGTGGCCAGGCACCCCCATCCCTATCGATTGCCAAGTCATGAGGACAGTTTGTACGCAGTGATGTGCCCAGTGCAAGCTGTGACACACCAGCCATCTGAGCCAGCCATCGCCCGGAAATAGAACCTGATGGAGCTATTGCCAGGGAGGTGGAGGGGTGCCCCAGGGGCCCAGGGGAGGGAGAAGCGAGGGTGAGGCACTCAGGACAGAAGAACGAGAACAGCCTAGGCTCTTCATAATGGAAGTAGAAGCTGGAGAGATCGTGTTGTAAAAACATTTGGACAGCTGTCTGGCTTGCTTTCCCCCTAAAGGATGTTCCTCCTGCCTCTTCACCCCAGAGCAGAAGGAAAAGCTCCTGGAGTGACCAAAAGTCAGCTCAAACCAGCCTTGAGTCACTTGAGCCCTGCCCAGCACCCTAGGGCCCCTTGCTCCCCTCGCCAAAGCCCCTCTTCTTCAGCCTTCTCCCTGGGCCCTGCTTGGTCTGCACATCTGGGACCAAACTCCCCACCTTTTTCAACTTGGCTTTTGACCCTCTCCTGCAACAGGTGTCCTGCTGGGTGCGGCTCAGCTGCTGCACTCAGTCCTTCCCCCGTTCTGCCTCACAATGGCCTGGACAATGTCTGACCTACCAGTGCATCCGGGGGACAAGGGCGCAGGGGGCCACCTTCTGAACGGTGGTGGTTTGAGGATGAGCAAGGATAGTTGCAATTTCACATGGCACGTAATATAATATAAAGGACTCCAGGGAGCATTGTAACAGAATTAGACCTGTCAAGTGTTGAGTCTTCTGTCCACATAGCAGAGGAGTGAAGCAGAGGGAAACCTGGTCTGCAGCCCTGAGCTTGAATCCACATTTTGGAAGTTAAAGTCTTTTGTGGCTTGCCAGACACCCCTTCTTTTCTTTGTATAACCCCTCTTCCCCATTCATAGACTGTGTGGCTTGGGGTATACAAACCAGTCATCTCCCAAAGAGACAGATTCTAGAATTTCCCAAGAACTTTAAAAATATATATTATCTCTTTCCTCTGGGATCATTTAGCTGGCAGAATGTGAGACTAAGAGCTAGTAGGGCCATAGTATGAACAGGGGATCCCCTTAGAATTGAGCCAACATGGAGAAAATATAACTAAGACATGGAGGAGAGAATTCTGAGGATGTTATTAGAGCACCTGGATCCAGCCCTACCTGAATCTTCATGGATTTTTCAGTCAAGATAGGCAAAGTATTCACTCCATTTTAAAAAGCTTATTTGACTCAGGTTCTGACCTTTGAAGATAAAAGCCCTATGAAAGCAATCATTCTCCAGAGATCCTAACCCTGTGACATAGGACCAATATCCCTACTGGCACTCATTCCCATTGAAGTCTGCATTTTCTTTTTTATTATTATTTTTTTTTAATTAGAAGTATATAGAGATACAGTTGAGGGGGAAACATTATCAAAACATTAGCTATCAATGTATATAAACTTTGTTATTCAGGGGTAATGCCAAAACATAGATAACCACCTTGGGTTTTACCTGTTGCAGTTTCCCCCAGAAGAACTCATGCGTTAAATGGGTAGCTCGTGGAGGAATGACAACAGCTTCTGGGATGGTTCCCCATCTTCCCAATCTCCAGACTCCTATGAGTTCTTCATATACTCTCCCCCCTCCCCATCCCCCTCCCTGCACCTCCAAGTATCCTAGAGAGCCATCCCCCTATTACTCTGAAAGTCATTCAATTTGAAGTTTAGTTGGGTTAGCCGTCTGCCCTACTGCTTCCTCATATATGCTAGCGTCAACAGATGAGAGAAACCATTCGGCCCTTGAGTCTCTGATATTGGGAGACTTCACTAAGCATAATTCTATCCATCTCCATCCATTTGATTTCAAAAGCCATAATACCATCCTCTCTGATGGCCGAGTAGTATTCCATAGTATATATGTACCAAAGCTTTTGTATCCACTCGTCCAGTGAGAGTGAATTTTGCATTTTCAAAGTCCCTGTCAAAAGTCACATGAATGAACTGCCATAGAGAGGAGGAGTCCCCCAAAATGTCTACAGGAGTGAGTGAGAGCCGTGTTCAGAACCCAGGTCCCAGAGCTTGTCTCTCCTTCAGAGCCGTTGTGCTACGGCTGGTCACAGGGTGGTTTGGGAGAACAGGTCCATCAGATTCCGGGATGCGTGTTGGCCACATTAAGCTGCTTTCTTTCAACGGTTCACACTCAAGGTCTCAGTGAATTTTTGCTTGGGGGTATTGGTTCCTATTTTACAGGCACCGTTGGTTTAGTAATGGAAATAATTACATGCCTTGATAAAGAATGACAATAAACAACAACAGAAAAGATACAAAAGCACTCATCCTGGTGTTTCCGTGCATACAGAAGTTGAAGACTTCAGTCCACGACTAAAACAGGCACAGAACTTTAGAGCCGCAGTGCTCTGGCCAGTTCCCAATGACACATCTTCAACTCTCCTCCGCACGGATTGCTGAGAACTTGTCCACATTAGTCTGTTACTGTACTAAATACCTGGGTTAATCAACCTTAATAAGAGAAAGGGTTTATTTTGGCTTACCATTTTAGAGGTTTCCGTCCATGATTGAGTGCCCCGTGGCAAGTCATGGTGGAGAACACGGTGTAGCAAAGCTGCTTAGCTCTAGGCCAAGAGGTGAAAAAGAGACTGGGGTCCCACAGTCCCCTTGGAGAACGCAGCCTCAGTGACTGGAATGCCTCACACTAGCCTCCTCCTCTTAAGGGTTGATTACGTCTTAACAGCGCCGCTCATGGAAACAAGCCCTATCGTGTGGGCCTTTGGTTGCCGTTTAAGATCCAATTACAGGAAAATGAAGACAAGGATTTTCTTGCTAATTTAGTTCTGGACATAGATGGAAGGTTGTGCTTGGGGCACAGGATGTAGGGAAGGGTGCTCCCAGCTTGCTACTGAAATTGTCTCTGGGGTAAAATTGTACCATGAAACAACTTTGTGTCCGAAGGTTCTAGACGGACCTTTTTATTGTAGGTTGAATATACCTAATTCCAAAATTCAACATCCAAAATCCAAAACTTTTTGAATTCCAACACGACTAGGAGATTCCATATGCGACCTCCTGTGAGGGGTCACAGTGAACATACAGGTGCACTGACAGTATGACACAAAATCACCTTCAGGCCATGTACGGTTTACACCAGTGACTCGGGTCACTGTGTATTCCAAAATCTGAAAAGAAAAATCTGGTCTCCAGCATTTCGGAGAAAGAACAGTCAACCTGTATTCAGGATGGAGGGGGATTTCAAGAGGAAGGGGGCCCTTGGACATAATCAATTGTTGGTCCTCGTAAGCTGAGGTTGGTCCCACAGGACTTCCTAGGGCTGCTTGGTGCCTGTCTGGATGATGACTTTTGGTGTGGGGCATGTCGTTAGACCATCTGAGGATCACAGCGCACAGCTATGAGCGGCCTTGGTGTTCCTTACTGCGTGACTACAGCTTTTAAACAATCTCAGAATGGGGCGCAGCTCAGTGGTAAAAACCTTGCCTAGCTTGCATGAGGCCCTGGGTTGAACCCCCAGCACTATGAGGAAAAGCCAAGAAATGGATCTGGCGGCTGTATGGGGAGGAGGGGACTGGGCTTTCCAGGCCAGGTGTATGGTAGATGCTGAGACAAACTGTTCGTTGTTCCTGTTAGGATATGTTTGGGCTGAAATCCATGTGGGCCAAATCAATGTCCTAATTTGAGAGGGGAAAAAACCTATTCCATGGTTGGTTGTTTTCCAAAGGCAGTAACTTGCCTGGTTAGCTTTTCTCTTCTTCCCCACTCCTGCCCCCAAATTACAGAAAGCAAAACATCCAGGTCATGTTTCCAGATTTCATTTTATAAACTGAAAACACATTTGAGGTCTCTCAGGGCCAAAGACACCTTCATCCAGTTAGCTGTGAATGTTTTCAGTGTTTATACAACACGAAGTCATGTAGCTCTTTCCTTTTTCAAACTCGAGGAATTGTTCCTTTGCTGAAACCTCTTTATCTTTTTTTTTGTTTGTTTTGTTTTTGGAAATGCCTTATTGCAGTAAAAAATATTTAACATAAAACTTCCATTTTCACCATTAATTATATTCACAGTATGCTGGGCTGCTAAGCCCCCCAGCCCCCTCATCCAACCAGTTACATCATTCCAAATGAAACTCTAACCACGAAATGACAACTCCTACCTCCTTCCCCAGTCCTTGGTAACTTCAAATCTACTTTTTCTCTCTATGAATCTGCGTAGTGTAGATATTTTATATAAATGGAATCATACAGTTTTCAGGCTTTTAGAGAAATGCTTCCAAGTTTCATCTGAGCTGTACCCTAAGTCATTTCTCCATTCTTTTTACAGCTGAATAATATCCTATTGTATGTGCTGTAGTTTGGATCTTAAATGTCTCCAAAGACCCTCGTGTTAAAAGCTTGTTCCCTAGGGTGGTGCTATTTGGGAGATGGTGGAACCCTTAGGAGGAAGGGCCTAACGGGCAGTCCTTAGGTCACTAGGGACATGCTCTTGACAGCAATTGTGGGATTCCAGCCCCTTCCTATTTCCCTCTTTGCTTCCATCCATGAAGTGAGTGGTTTTGCCACCAGATGTTTTGCCTCATCATAATCCCAAAAGAAAAGGAGACATTAGATCAAGGACTAGAACTTCTAAAACTGTGAGCCAAAATATACCATTTCTCTTTGTAAGTTAGTTATCTCAGGGGTTTTGTTCTAGTGATGGAATGCTGACAGACACAGCAAGTGAATACCACATTTTGTGTCTCCATTCATCAATGGATAGACATTTGACCTTTTCCTTAAATATTGGTTTTAAGTAGTTTTAATGAGCAAATCATTTTATTCCTATAAAGCCTTTCAATTTTATAATATTGTTTGGACAAATAATTAGAATCAGATTAAACTAATACTTATCGATTGATAACCAGGCTCCATTCTAGTGGTATGAATGCAGCATTATCTTCTTTAAGCCTTACATGGTATGAAGTGGATCATCACCATCTGTTACAGAGGAAGACTCTGAAGTTCCAAGAGGATAAGAGACATACAAGGTCACTGAGCTAGCATATGAGTGGGCTGAGATTTGCGTGCCGTCCACCTAACTTCTGGATCCATATGCTTCCCTCCTGTCACTCTTTCACTAATTATGGAGACAAGCTAGTTCATAAAGCTCTGTCACATTTAGAGATGTTTCACAGATGCCTTATTCCAAATTCATTGTCTGAGTCTTGTGCCCTGATCTACAATGACCCAGGTTTTATCCTTTGGCCTTAGTCTACCCATGTCAACTCTTCAGCGACGGAGGGGAGAATGTTAGCAGTCCTGCATGTGCCTGCTCGTAGACCAGCACGGGGGGAATTCAGAAGGGCTGATAACTGCCAGACCTGCCTGGACAGCAGCTGGGGAATCAGCAACCAGCTCCCTCCACTGAGCCCTGCGCCATGTCAGCAAAGTCAAAGACTATCTGACATCATGATCTCATGCTCGTTCCTTCCTTTCCCTCTCTCCTGCCCTCCTGATTATCCACAATCTCTCCCTCTCTCCTTCCACCCATCTGGCCATCTGACATCCATCCACTCACCTGACCACCTGCTGTCTATCCATCCCGCCATCCATTCATTCATCCACACAGTATCTCTCATAGATCTGATGCTTGCTGGATTCTTTGCTAAGTTCTTAAATATAGTGGTGGGCAGTGAGATAAACATCCTTCAACAGAGGCAGAAGTCCAGGGCTTGCAAACTGCACCTGTGGGAAGAATCAAACCAGCATAATGTGTTAAAAACCAAAAAAACTTTTTTTTCTAAATCCTGATTTTTTTTTTTTTTTGCTTCTCTTGAAAAAAGTAGGTGACCAGGAAGCACAGAGTTCAGCTTTCAGTGCCCACCAGAGCTGTGTAGTGTTGTCCACACTGTTTCCCCACAGCCTGGCACTCCCTGCCTGAGCTGATGCACCTGGACAGCCTCATACATGTGTGTTGCGAGCCTGGCTCCAGGAGGCCTGAGCGTACGCCCCCCACTACGGCTACATTTGCAGCAGCCACTGGCTTTGTGGTCTCCGAAGGTGGATGGGGCACTGGCTCTGCAGACGGAGGCTTTGTTTTGACTTATTCTGCCCCTGAGTTTGGACTTTCCTAATCTGCAAAAATAAGGGTTAGAAGTCAGGGGTGAAGGAGGTAAAGGAGGTAAAAAATAAATAAATAAAACCTGCAGAATGCACCATGCTGTTTAACAAAAGTGCCTGTTGTCACTGAGAGCCCGAACCACTGAGTGTTAGAGAGAATGGAACCTGGGCTAGACTGAGCTCATCACTAGGCTGGGTTTAGCAGTCTCCTGTCAGCATCCTGCCTGCATGCTGCTTAGTGCTGGGGGTGGTGACAAAGTGCTCTAAATCACTAGTAATCAGAGAAATGCAAATGAAAACTACATTAAGATGTCACCTCTCACCAGTCAGATTGGCAAACATGAAGAAAATAAACAATAATAGATGCTGGAGGGACTGTGGAGAGATAGGAACATTAGCACACTGTTGGTGGAGCTGCAGACTAGTACAGCCCCTCTGGAAAGCAATGTGGCGAATCCTCAAAAAACTAGGGATGAGCCCACCATACGACCCTGCTATTCCACTCCTCGGTATTTTTCCAGGGGATTTGGAATCAGCACATTACAGCAACATAGCAATATCTGTGTTCATAGCAGCTCAATTTACAATAGCTAAATTATGGAAACAACCCAGATGCCCCTCACTGGATGAATGGATCCAAAAACTGTGGTGCATTTATACCATGGAATTTTACACAGCAATCAGAAACAATGATATTGCAGCCTTTGAAGGTAAATGGATGGCTATGGATGAAATTATACTGAATGAAATCAGCATAACCCAGAGAACCAAGTGTCAATTGTCTCCACTCATCTGTGGAGGCTGGAGCGAGACCCTGGGCATTGAGAAAGGAGGTCTATTATCATGTGTTAAATCCAGATAAGTTGTAATGTTATACAACCTAATACATTTTTAGAGATGTTTTGGGAAGGGGAGGGGAGGGATAAGGGTGGGTAATTGGGGGGACACTCTTGAGGGTAAATCTAATCTTCAGAATCTATATACATTTTATATTATTTCATTAAAAACTTACATGATTGTTCAACAAATAAATTTCTCAATAAAAAAAGGAGCCTTTGGACCCCTCCCACTGTGTCACTGGTGCTGTGCTGCTGCATTTTGGAGTCCTCACCTACCAGTTTGGGGTGCAGGTTTGCTTTTATCATCACCCATCCACATAACGAATCCCTAAGCATCTGCTTGCCAGGCACCGTTCTATACTTTGAGAATTTAATATAGTAGTCCCCTACCCCCTTATCTGTGATTTCACTTTCCACAGCTTCAGTTATGCTGGTTCAGCCAGGGTCTGAAAATATTAAATAGAAAATTCCAGAAATAATTCACAAATTTGAAATCACACACTGTTCTGAATAGCATGATGAAATCTCCTTTCCACCCGCCTGGGACACGAATCATCCCTTTGTGCAAAGCGTGTGTACTGTATGTGCCTCGCTCTCAGTAGTCACTCGATAGCCATCTCGGTTACCAGATTCAACTGTGTGGCTTCACAATGCTTCTCTTCTAACAGCCATTATTTGATTTTTATGGCCCAACGTGCAAGAATATCAATGCTCACAATTTGGATGTGCCAAAGAGAAGCCAGGAAGTGCTTCCTGTAAGTGAAAGTTCTTAATTTAAGAAAAGAAAAAAAATCCTATGTTGAAGTTGCTGAAGTCTCAGTAAGAACAAGTGGGGACTGCAGGGGAGGAAGAGGACTGTCAGCTACCAAGAAACTTCAGTTTCCCTAGGAATTTATGACTGCATCTCATGGTGCCTGACTGGGAATTTCTAGCTGTTTCTTGCTTATGAGAGGGAGATGGATAGATGGGAGGGTGGGTGTTGTGGCTGTCGCTCTTCAGGGTCTGCAGTCTCAGTCTCGGCTGGATCCTGGCCCCAGGGTGTTGACAGCAAGGCCCACCCCCTGCAGCAACAGACACTTTCCATGCACACAGCCACAGATGGCTCTGGTTTTGCATACAGGAAGACCCTCTTCACACATAGTACACCCACATTTTAAAGTTTAACTGCTAATTATTTAGCATCAGAACAAGTGTGAGCTGCAGGATTACCAAACCTTCCCTCATAGAGTGTTTGTGGAGCCTGGAGGGTACTAGAAGAAATACCCTTGCCAGGCCTGAGGAGGCAGAACACTTCAAAGGGAGGTGACAGCCCAGTTATAAGGGTAAGCAGGAAATGTGAAGAAGGAAGAGAAGAGTTTTCTCTAGTCAGACGAAATGGTATGAGAAAAGTGAGATCCCAGAGCAGCTGAGGAAATGAGAGCTCAGGACGGTGAGCGAGCAGACTTTTTACGTGTGCGCGATGTGTGGAGGTGGGAAAAGGCAGCCAGGAGCAGCCACATGTGAAAGAGAGATGTGTTAGTCGGTTTTCTGATACTGTAACAAAAACCTGAGACAATCTACTTAGAAGGAGGAAAGGTTTACTTTAGCTCATGTTTTCAGAAATTTCAGTCCTTTTTTTTTTTTTTTTTTGACAGGGGTCGGTTAGCTGTGGTAAAGCAGAAAATCACTGTAGAAGCGTGTGGTGGAGCAAATTTGTTCACCTCATTTGTCGCCAGGGAGCAAAGGAGAGAGGGGAAGGGGCTGGGTCCCCAAATTCCCTTCAAGGGCAGGCTCCCAGGAGCTAGCTTCCTTTTACTAGACCCTACCTCCGAAAGTTTCCAATGCCTCTCAATAGTGCCACAGGCTGGTGACCAAGTCGTTAATCCATGGGCCTTTGGGGGACATTCCAGATCCAAACTAGAGCAAGGGGGATGGTCATCATTTAGATCATCCAGTCCTGGTACACCACGGTTGGGGGATTTGAATTGATCCAAAAGCCGGGAGCGCAGCTGAGCACGTTGGGAGTTTTAGTTAGGTGGTGGCACAGTCTGGGGAGGCCAGACCTTTAGCAGGTTGCACGCATGGCAGGAGGCTGGGAACGGAGGAGCAGGTGGCGGTAATGCTTCCTTACAGGTCTTTCAGAGTAGCATTGCTTGGGGGGTTGGGCTTCATTACAAAGGAGAGGGTGGAGAAGGAAGGCGCTGCTCTGGGCGGCCAAGGGGAGCAGGTGGGTTGAAGACGGGTGATCAAGGTGCAGCATTAAGGTAGAGATGCTCTGGGTGCTGCTAGGTGTTGGTTCTGATGCTCGGGGAGCAACTGAAACAGAAGCTGGGGAGGCAAGACTTCTCAAGAGGACTCTGCAGAGAGAAAAGAGAGGAGGGCTTGGTACAGAGGCTGAGGAATCCACAAACCTGCCCACTGGATTCAGCAACAGAGAGCTCCTTTGCAAACTTGCCGGTATTATCTGGGGAGCAGAGAGAAGGCATGGGTGGAGAAGGAAAGTGAAGGTGAGAGGAGGGGAGTGGGCAGCGTGTGGAAGGGGCTGGGACAGGCAGGGCATTCAAGAGGGAAGGAGCATTAAGTATGCGAGAGAGGTCAGTGACCAGTGCAGCCTGGAGAGCAGACCCCAGAGCAGAGTGAAGAAGCAGGAGGTGAGGTCTGAGTCAGGCAAGGAAAGGTGGGTGTTGGAGGCTGCAGAAGTTGCGTGGATGATTGGTTTCCTGGGTGAAGGAGAGGGGGCACTGAGCACTCAGAATGGACAGGAGGGTTTAAAGAGCTTGGACAAGAAGAGCAAGGATTCCAGACATGAAGGGCTGCAGGAGATGCATGAACTTGGTCCATCCTTCCTGCAGCAGCCCCACCCTCCCCTGGCTGGCCAGTGACCCCCACCCCATCAAAACCTCTGCACCGATGGGCAGTACAAGGACACATCCGTGCATTCCTGGCTGTCCAGTGACATTTAATGATGTCCCTACCACAACAGGCATTCTGCAGAAGGGATCTATGTGAGCACATGGGGCGGAGGGGGGGAGGTTGGGGGAGACTGAGGATGAGCAGAAGGGGCCCCAGGCAATGTGGTTTGCAGAGAAAAAGTCCCCTGTACCAGATGTCCCCAGGAGGGCTGGGGGAGGGATCAGAGCCTGGCACCGTGCCCTCCTGAGCATCTGCAGCTCAGCTGCCTCTGTTTGCACAGCACATGGCTCTGGGTGGGTGTGCGTCAGAGCAAGCAGGACTTTCCTCAGCATGGAAGAGTTCTGCTTCAAAGAGAGTGGTTTTATTTTCATTGCTCTGGGGGTGGGGAATAGCTCTAAATAAAAGTTAGAACCTTGACAGAAAGCACAAAAGCGACTTGGTCTCTGCTCAGCCGCCTTCTGCATTTCTAAGCTGAGAATGCTGAGTCCTAATTTGAATCTCCAGCCAAGCAGTCTGCATTTGAGGATAAGAGCAACCTGTGCTTTAAGAAGAATTGGGGTTTTGAAGCTCAGAAAATGTGCCCGGACCCTGGAATGTGGTATTTTCCCTCCCATGCATGTCAGTTACAAATAAAGATTTTTCTATGCTGGCCCACGTTCCTCAAAATCCCAAAGCAGCCCCCTTTGTACACTGTTGGGGCAGTGGGCTGCTGTGCCAGCTTCCCTACTGGGCTCCACGCCCCAGGTTGGTTCATTTTTATGGCCCTAGCCCCTGTGGCCCCAGGAGGTGTTGCTGAGTGTGCTGATGAATTTTGAAGCGCTCCATTAGTGAATGAACAAATAAATGTATAAAGAGAATCTCAGGGCACCTTACAGAGTAGCATGGGCTGCAAGGTCTATTTCATGGCACCTGTCACCCACCTCAGTCTAATCCACTGTCACCAGAACAGTCTGCCAAGCAAAATCCTGTCGCCTGATCTTGCCTTCCTTAGAACCTTCAGTGACTCCCTTTTTCCCTCCGCATTCTCTAAACGTCTCTGCTGGACACGACCCTAGGCTCTCATTGCTTATACCTCTGTGACAGACAGGATAGGGTCCTTCTTGCCCTCCAAACACACCTGCACATCCTGTTTCTGCGCTATTATGCTGGGTTCTTATAGCAGAGACCCCTTCTCAGATAGCATAGAATAAAGGGCACAGCTGTGGATTAGGACTGCCTGGGTTCAGATCGTAAACTAGTACAACCACTGTGGAGAACAGCACAGAGGTTCCCCAAACAATGAAAACTAGAACCACCATGCGATCCAGATAGTCCACATCTAATCATATACCCAAAGGAATTACAGACCAGGCCTTGAACAGACATTTGAATACCCACGTTCATAACAAGTGCTTTCACAGAAGCTAAAACATGGGACCCACCCAGGTGTCCATCAGCAGATGAATGGATAAGCAGCGTGCAGCAAATCCATACAATGGAATATTATTCAGCCTTCAAAAAGAAAAGCACTCTGACAGGTGCTGGAACATGGATGAACCTTGAGGACATTATGTTAATAGAAATGAGCAGTCACAAAAGGATGAACACTATGTGATTCTAGTCATAAGGGGTTCCAAGAATAGGCAGAGTCATAGAGATGGAAAGTGGAATGGTGGTTGCTAAACCCGTGTTTAATGGGTTCGGAGTTCGAGTTTTGCGAGATGAAAAAGTTCTAGAGATGGATGGTGGCATACGGCAGCATGAATGTACTTAATGCCACCTAACTGTACCCTTAAAACAGTGTACAGTTTTTATTACGTATATGTAGCTGTAATCTTTAAAGTGGTAGACAATGGGAAAAGGGAGCAGAGAGATAGGAGAAGGACTCACCGGCCAGTGCCGACTCTAAGGTCAAGGGGTGCTGCGAGCCTAGAAGGGCAGTGGCCTGGGGAAAGCGGGATCCACCCTCATTTATAGCCAGCAAGAACAGGGCCTCACTCCCATAGCTACAGAAATGGAATAGTGCTGGCAGCCCGGAGGAGCAAGAGACAGGTTCTGCACCACAGCTTCCAGAAAGAGCTCCAAGACGATACGTTTGTGTTGTTTACACACACACAAACACACACACATACACACTCACTCACACTCGGTCAAACCCTGGTTCCACAAGCTCCGTGCTTCCATTTTTCATTAGAAGTTGGGTATCAAAGTCTGCACACCTCTTAGGTGGTGGCCAGAGTTAAGAAATGAGTTAATTAAACACTCACACTGCTGGTGGGACTGCAAACTGGTTCAGCCACTCTGGAAAGCAGTGTGGAGACTCCTCAAAAAATTAGGGCTGGAACCACCTTATGACCCAGCTATCCCACTCCTGGGTATTTTCCCAAAAGAGTTAGAATTGCATATTATAGTGATGTGGCTTCATCAATGTTTATAGCAGTTTAATTTACTATAGCTAGATTATGGAACCAACCCAGATGCCCCTCACTCGACAAGTGGATTGAAAAACTTTGGTACATATATGCAATGGAATACTACTCGGCTATTAGAGAAAATGATATTATGGCTTTTGCAGCCAAATGGATAGAGATGGAAAAAATTATGCAAAGTGAAATATCCCAAACTCAGAGACTCAAGGGCCAAATGTTTTCTCTCATTTGTGGAAGCTAGAATACAACCAGAAACAGTATGTTAGCTGGCTAAGATAAAAATAACCTCAACATGTATGAATTTTTACTCGAACAGGGGGAACCTGGCCTAGGATACCTGGAGACATAGGGACGGGGGCAGGGAGCGGGTAGGGATTATGAAGGATATCTAGGAGACTGGTGGGAGGTAGCATGGAGGGATCAACTCAGAAGGAGATCTCCGACCTCTACAAGAAGTCCATTTTACACAGGGGTTCATTTGGGAGAGACATGGAACTGCGGGGAACCCAAGGGGGGGAACCATGGAATGGCATCAGCCTTGGCTATGTGAATATACATTTGTTCTTGATTGTTTGATAATGATTCCCCCTCAATTGTAAGTCCATAATCAACTAATAAAAAAAATGAGTTAATTAGGTTGAGGACAGTGCTGGCATTTAGCAAATGCCCCATGTGGCTTAGCCATTATCATTACCAGTCCAGATGGAAGGAGGGCCTCTCTGGTCCCAGGCCCTCCTTCCATCTGGGCTGAGATGGTTAATACTCGGTGACATCTTACCTTGGTTCTCTCTGTCAGGCCTGCTGGGCTCTGCCTGTTCTTCATTGCTTGAACTTCTGCAGCTGTCTTCTCTTCCTCTGCTCCTCTGCAACTAGGCGTAAATAATGGCCAGTGTGGTGCGGGGTCCCCACCTCCAGGTTCACGTTCCACCTCCCCTTTTTTTTTCTTTAAAGAGAGAAGGATAGTGAGAGAGAGAGAGAGAGAGAGAATCAATTTTTATTGAGTTTTTCACATGGCTTTTGTTACACTTAGTTGTGTACATGGGTGCTGAGGTTTGAACCTGTGTACTTGCGTATGCTGAGCAAGCACCATAACCGCTGAGCCACTGCTCCAGCCCCCCCAGCTCCACGTCCTACCAGTTTCTGTTATCTGGACAGTGTAAAGTGTGGATCAGGTGCATGTGATCATGGTGAGACCAGAGAGGGCGTGGAGTTGATGCTGGCTGGATCAGGTCCTCAGGGAGGTTCCGGTGCTCTCACGGAAGCCCCAAAGCCTTGCAGAGCTCTGTTACTTTAAGAGGTGGGGTGAGTGCATCTCTCTCTGTCCTTGGGGTTTTCAGGTCCCAACTGAACCGTAAGACAGGCCCCTCTGTTCCGGTCCAGCCTTAAATGAAGTTCCAGGTCCTCCTGTGCTCACTGGACTGAGATAAGGCCTGAGGATGATACCTGTCCAACTCCTGCAGCTGTTTTTAAGCTGGGCAGGGCTGGTGACATCCTGGTACATAGCAGCCCCCCACCCAGTCTTGGGGGACTTCCTGTTGTTCCCTTCCTACCTGGCATTCCTCTGCTGCACAGTGACTCTGTTGATTCCCCAGCTACACCTGCCATGGGGTGGAGACCCAGGATAGATCTGGTACCGAAAAATCCAGGAATTATTTGCTTTTTTCTCACACTGGATATCATGTGGATGGTTCATTTATATTTTTATCTACATGTATGTGTTCTTTCCTCATACAACAGAAACCTGTGGTCAATGTTATTGCACATAATGTCCCCACATTCCGTGGCCATATTTCAATGTGATTCATTACATGTCTGCAATATCCTTAGTGCTGAACAAAATCATGAGTATGTACCAAAATGTGTTTAACCAATGTTCTCCTACTGGACACTTAGTCCCATTGTCTGCTTATAAATAAGATTGCACTGAACAGCCCTACAGGTACACATCGCACCACTACACACTGTGTGTTTCACTTAACGACAGACCACACATGACCGTGTCCTGTAAAGTCACGTCACCTACTAATGCTGTAGCCTTAGTTCACACAACCACAGAATCGCCTGTTTCTCAGGACACATCCCCATTGTTAGGCAACACATCACTGCATGTCCAATTTCCTTACAACTAATTCCCAGAAGTAGACCCTCTGAGTCAAGTCATCCATGAGTCTCTAGAGCTTCGGTTACATGTGCTCTTTCCAAATCACCCTCTGAAAGGGTCACTGTCAACATATCCTCCCTCTGGGAATGTACAGGATTGTTCAACCCCATCCAGCAACCAGTGGTATCAATTAAAAAGATTTTTTTTTGCCATTCATACATGATATATGAAATGCTAATATATATTAATCATTGTAACATTCTAAGAATGTTGGAATTTGCCACCTCACTTAGTTTCTATGTGTGAGGAAAGCCTCCGTGTCCCCGTTTTAGGGAACAGCCTTCGAAGCTGCTCCGGGGCCGTGAGGCTCGGGATGGTACACCACGGATGGCTTCAGAGCCAGGGACCCCAGTCACCAGCGAGGCTAAGTCTGGAGCCACAGTTTGACCTCCTCCAGGACGCGTTCCCAGGATTGCCCCAGCTTTAACTCCAGGAAGGAAGCAAACTTGGAGTTCCCTAGTAACCAAGTTCTTTGGAAAAGATCAATGCCTTAAACAAAGACATTTGAAAGTTTTTTATTCTTTTAACCATCACACAGTCTACTGGCAATCTGCACAGAGAATCTTAATTTGTAGGTTTGGGAGAAGAATGAATGACAACTCAAGCTAAGGGTTAAGAATTAAGGTCTTCTCTTTCAGGTAGGTGACTCCCAGCCTAGAGGTCTCCTGTGCTCTCAAGGCTGAGCTGAGGCCTCTGTTACTGATTGAAATATTGCATAACTGTCAGATCCCACATAATGGGATTATGGGTGAACCTACAAAGACAAAGGCTTTGATGTGCTCCTAAGTGAACCCTTCCAAGGTTTTCTCCTGATCTTCTTTTGGAGTCGCTATAAACAGTTTTTAAAAACTTAACAACAAGTTGGCAAAGTGAAAAATTGGGTGGGGGGAATGAGAACAGGAAATTAAATCCAATTCCACTGCTTAAAAATATAAATTCCAATATTTTTTAATCCTTGCTTATACATGTTATAATCATAGCATTCATATTATTTTCCATTCTGATTTTCTTACCTAATATTGAACATTTTTCTGGTTTTGAACACAGTCTTTCTAATTGTTTTGAAATGGCTCATGGTAGTCCCTTGATAGTTGTATCACTGTTTGCTGCTTGGTGTGTAGATTATGTCCCAGTATTTGCTAGTACATATAAGATTCTTTATACCAATAAACTTTGGCTTGTGTTTAATTAAGATAAAGTTTAGGGGGCTGGAGCAGTAGCTCAGCACACCTGGCATGTACAAGGGCGCGGGTTCAAACCCCAGCATCACATACATAACCAAGTTTTAGAGCAACAAAAGCCTCATGAAAACCTAAATAAAATTGTTTCTCTCTCTCTCACAGTGTCTCTCTCTCTCTCTCTCTTTCTTTAAAAAAAAAATAAAGGTGCTGGAATGATGGCTCCGCGGTTACAGCACTTGCCGGGCATGTATGAGTACGTGGGTTCAAACCCCAGCACCCACACACACATATACAACTAAGTGTCAGAGCAATGAAAGCCATGTGAAAAAACTAAATAAAAATTGATTTTCTCTCTTTCACTGTCCTCTTTTTAAAAAAATTAAAGTTTAGGGACAGGGGAGGTAGAGTACTTGCTTAGCACGTACAAGGCCATGGGTTCAATCCCTAGCTCTGCAAAAAAAATAAATAAAGTGCCAGGTGTCTGTGTTCTGGAAATATCTTTGATCCCTTTGTTCCACACACCATATTGCATGTGTTTGCTAAAGGATTGTGTTAACTCACACTGTAGTGTGGGTACCGGTTTCAACAGTATGGAATACTGTCATGGAAATGAAAAATGTGTTTTTTGATATAATGTTATTTCTTTTTATTTTTGTTCGACATAGTCTTACATTTCGGAGGGAATCGTTACATATTCATGCATACACAGATATTGACAAAGTAACTTAAGGCCAGCTCTAGTCCAGGATCTCATCCCTTTTATCCCTTCCCCGATCTCGTCTCCTCTGTAATACCCCCATGCTATAGATAGAAATGAGCATATACATGTATATTATTTTTTGAAATTTGGGAGTTTCTCTGCCTGCCTGTGTAAGTTAGGCTTCTCATGGGAGCGGAGTGTTCCCAGATGAATTCATAACCCTTCTTTTCCATCCCTCCCTTTCCTGCCTCCTTCCCTTCTCCCCCCACCTTCACAATTATGGTTCCCCCAGCTTATGTGAAATTTCAACTTTGGTGGATTTATTAATTAAACTTAGCTAACTTTCATCCTATCCTAGATTTTACTCTAGCTTCCACATATCAGAGAAAAAAATGTGCTTCCTTTTTAAAGGGAACAGAAAATATAGATTTCCTTAGGCTCCTTTTAAAGACTGACGGTCGTGGTGTTTTCTCATTACTGGCAGTGAGCTCGTGAAGAAGCTGTACTTAGAACACTTGCTTGGTGTAAATGATTAATCATTTGAGAGTCTCCCACACACAGAGAACCGGATGCTAAACACCAAGGATGGAAGCCTTGGTCTGTGCTCCCCATGAGCTATTCAGAAGTTTTTGACATCCTTGATTTCAGAGAAACAAATAAAATTTGTTGCCCAGGCTGCTTTTGAATTTTCAGGCTCAAGTGATCCTTCTGCTGCAGCCTGCCCCATAGCTGGAACTACAGGCGTGCACCGCCATGCCCAGCATGAAAATGTAACGATAATGCTCGATACAGTCAGTGCCACGTGCTTTGTTCTGGGTTGGTTCCATGAGATTGGTAAAGTTTGATTTTGTCCTCCAGGGTCCATCCTAATTGAAGACTTGGTGGGGGCAGCTCCATGGGTCACTGGCAATGACTGTGGAGCTGCCCAGTGCCAGCTCCATGGGTCACTGCGGGTGTGAGAAGCTATTCTCTTGAGGGTTGTGGTACAATCCTGTAATTGGCCCCACAGAGTCCTTTCAGATCTGGTTACAGGTCTAATTACTTGCTGCCAACATGTGCTTCTGCTCTTGCCATCCACCATCCCCCAAGAGGCAATGGAGTCAAGGGGCAGCCCTCACTGGGCCTGCAGCATGCCCTTTGGACTTTGAGCATCCATAATTGTGGGCTAAACAACTTTTTTTCTTTATAATGTACCTGCCTCAGGTATTTCATTATAGTCATGAAAAGCTGACTAATATGCAAAGTCTAGAGGACCACTTAAGCACTGTGATCAGGAAAACTTTGTGCTTGGAGTGAGGGTGTTGTTGTGCTGTACCTTGGATGTTGGTTAGGCCTATATGGCCAGAGCAGAGAGGTCAGAGCATTTTGGCACTGTTATGAAGGTGTGGAAGGCAAAGATAGGTGAAGTCAGAGCTGAAAGCAGGCTTAGAGGTCACCCGAGCTTTGCTCCTCAAACTTCACTCTCAAAAATCAGCTAGGGTCTTTTTAATTGCAGATTCTCATTCAGTAGGTCAAGTGTGGTGCCTGAGATTCTGCATTTCTACAAGCTAATATAAACCATCCCCGGGGGCTAATGTAAACCATCCATGGAGAAGCGGGAATCTAGACCAATCCTCTCCTTTTAAAGATGGGGAAACAGGGTCCCAGTGAGGGAAGGGGACTCATCCAATGTCACAGAACTTGGCAGCAGCTGCAGCAAAATTATAAACAGTTTGAGCTACAACTCGGGACTTATTTAGAAAATATTAGACTCCAAGGTTGGGACTGTTTGAGGAAAGTCATTATTTATGGTGCGCATTCTCAATGCCAGGCACTTTAGATGCTTGATCTCGCTTAATCCTCATGATACCCCTACAAGATAAGTAGTTTGGTTTTCATTTCCCAGAGGGAAAGCCAAGCCTCTGACAACCAACACAGCTTGCCTAAGGTCAAGTTAGTTTCTCTTTGAGGTCATTCCAGGCCCACACCTGTGCCTTTTCACCCAAGTGATCAGCCCTCTGTATGCACGTGTTCTATACGTGTGGCCTCAACCCCCTGCAGATGAAAAATATTTAGGAAAAAGAACTTGTGTCTGTCCAAAACACGTACACACTTCTTTCCTTGTCATAATTCCCTAAAAAATATGGTATAACAACTATTTGCATAGCATTTACATTGTATTAGGTTTTAAAAGTCATTTAGGGGTTGGGGATTTAGCTCAGTGGCAGAGTGCTTGCCTAGCATACGCAAGGCCCCGAGTTCAGTCCTCAGCCCTGAACAAAAAAAGTCATCTAAAAGGCTGGAGCAGTGGCTCGGCAGTTATGGCACTTGCTTGGCATGCGCAAGTACACGGGTTCAAACCCTAGCACCCATGTACACAATCAAGTGTCAGAGCAATGAAAGTCATGTGGAAAACTCAATGAAATTGATTCTCTCTCTTTCTCTCACTGTCCTTCTCTCTTTAAAAAAAAAAGGTATCTAGATATGATTTCTAGCATACAGAAAAAAATGTGTGCACGAAAATGTATGTACATGCTGGCCAAAGTTCCCCAAGGTTGAGCTCCAGACACCTCCCCAACCTCATGGGCTGCTCCTGGTTCCGACATTACCTGGCTGATGATGTGCAGGTGAGGACTCCTTGCTCTTCCTCAGAAGCCAGACGCCAACCTTCCAGATATAGAAACTGGGTTTTACTTGAGATAATGGGCATCAGCCCCATCAGTCTTGCTTCATTAAAGCTATGAAAGAGGCTGACTGACACATTTCTTCAAGACCTTCCCGTATGTTTTCCCCTCCATAGGAGAACCCAATGCAAACTGGCTGGGTCAGAACAGGAATTTTTTTTTTTTTTTTTTGGTACCAGAGGTTGAAGTTAACCACTGAGCCACATCATCCCCAGCCTTTTGTATCTTTTATTTTGAGACAGGGCCTCACTAAGCTACGAGCTAGCTTTGACCTTGCAGTCCTCCTGCCTCAGCCTCAGGCATGAATCACCATACCCAGCTAGAAAAGGAATTTTTTCCCCCACTCACCTAACTGATAACCCTGGTGTCCACTGGCAGTGTTGGGACTGTGTCTTTCTCTATTAGCCCTGACTTCTTCATACTCTTCCCAGACTGTATGGTGGTCCCTGGCCGCTTCAGGCTTACACCTACTGAGGTTAGCATCCTGGTGGGAACTGAGAGAGCCTTTTTTCTCATGGTCTTTATGTGAGCTCCAGGGCTGACTCTCATTGGTCACATTGGGTCATGTGATGGCCGTGCCTGAGCCAATGATTGAGTCAGCCCTGGGTAGAATATTGGGGAGGAATGCTGAGTAAGCAAAATCAACAGACCTATCCCACAGCCTCCCTGACACCCCAGGACAAACCAGTGAGGCCCCTTGGTGCGTTCCAGCCGCCCTGCTGCCTCTACCTGTGAGAGTACATAACATGCCATGGGGAGGCCTAAAAATTCACATCTCCCTCCCCTTCTGGATGATGGACTTTTAAAATACCAGGCTGTGAACAATTAAAATGCAAACATTTATTGATTATCTGCTAAGTATATCTGCTACGTATCAGGTCCTCTATGTGTGCAGTACTGGGGATAGAGATTGAAGATTGAGCGCAGGGCCTTACACATGCTAGGCATGCACCACCTCTGAGCTACATCCCCAGTCCTTTTTTATTGTATTTGAAGCTGGGTCTCCATAAGTTGCCTAACTGGCCTCCAACTTGAGATCCTCCTGCCTCAGCCTCCAGAGAAGATGGGATTATAGGCATGCTCCACCACACCTGGTCCTATGCTGTGTATTTTAAAGGACATCCATTCATTTTGAACTATGATTCAGAGACTGTTATTATCCCCATTTTATAGACAAGGAACCTCAGGTTAGGCATGACAAGCTTTTGACCAGCCAAAGGTTTCAGGATGAGAGAGTGAGAATTCAAAATGCTTTCTTCTCAAAAGCATGAAATTGCATATGAATAAAGTTATTTGCCATACTATTTGTAAAGTTCAAGATCAGAACTCTCCTAAGGAACCATCTAAAGGGGCTGGATTGAACAAAAGAGGGCACAGCCACGCAGTGGTATTATGTGGAACAGAGAGAAGGAACAAGAAAAGTCTCCCTCTCTGACCCTCTGAAGTTTTTATTGTCAGGATACATTACTGCCTTAAAAAATGCCAGATACAGACCTGTGATGCTGCCTTTTACACAGAAAAAAATGGGGGGATAGGAATGTATCTACATATTTGCTTTTATTTTTAAAAAGAAACAATGGAAAAACAAACCACAGGCTTACAAACCAAATAATGTACCTTTGTTTTATAAGTTGGTTTTGGAACCTTGTAAACATTTTGCATAACTACAAAACAAAATTAAACCCAAAAGAAGAAAAAACATCTCTTAACGTTGAAAACAAACTGAAACAAACAGTTCTGTATACAAAATTGATGGCTGAACCTCAGAGAGAATTCAAGCGACTTTGAAATACAGTAATTTGTGCATTCCTCGTAAGACAAAGAAACAAAAAAAAAAAACCACAAATAAACCTAAACTGCATTCATTAGTCCTATTGTTGGTAATAAAAACGGTATTGTTGTTTCCAAGCTATTATATACACATTTAACCAGAAATAATTATATTCATGTCTTTGGGTACCCAGGTTTTCATTGTAAGGAAAGAGGTGCAAATAGAAAATTTGGGGAATTTAGTAAATCTTGTCATCATTAATGAGAATTGGAAACAGCAGCATGAAGTGCTTGCTTTATTCCATAAGTAATTGCGTTAGTGTCATTAGGAGCAACCACAGCCCTGCTTGAGTCTCCTGCCTGGGGTCAGGCCCTCCTTCCCGCCTCCCACCAAGTTCCCTTTGGCCCTGGCATTCATGATTGCCGTGTTGTCCAGGGGGACATTCATTGGATGAGTGAGGATGAATAGGCTATTTCCCTGGCTTCCCTGGCTCCCAAGGTCTGTCTGGAGTTCGCCCCCTGAGGGCCCCTAGTTTTCCTGATGGAGCCCCCCAAAGTGTGAGTAGGCCCCAGGTGCTGCTCATGTGTGCAGACCATGTACCCAGGAAGCCTGAGGCCTCAAAGAATTTCTGGTCATTCAGTCAAGCTGGACATTATTACCACTCAGGTCTGGAAAATACCCGCCAGGCTGAGCTCTGACTAGCAGGACAGTCTTTAGTCCTGGTCAAGAAGAAGGACTTTGCTGGGCTTTTTTGTTTTGTTTTTCTTTGTTTATTTTTCATTTCACCTTTTCTAGTCCCTCAGCAGAAGGACTCATGTGTTTCGCAGGATCTAGGGGCACAGCTGGTGGGTACATCTCATCGGAAACCTCATTCAAGGTCTGAAGGCCATGGGCCTGGGACCTCCATCTTGGATGTCCCAGTTCTCCAGAGCTGTAAGGAAATAAATTTCTCCTCTTTATGAATTACCTAGTCTTGGGGCTGGAGTGGTAGCTTAGCGGTTACAGCACTTGGCTGGCATGTGCTAGTACGTACGTGGGTTCGAATCCCAGCACCACATACACAACGAAGTGTAGGAACAACAAAAGTCACATGATAAACTAAATGAAAATTGATTCTCTCTCTCTCTTTAAAAACAATTTTAAAAATATTACTCAGTCTTGGGTATTGTGTTAAAGTTGCTCAAAGTGGCCTAAAACAATGGAGGAGGGGCGTAGAATGGGTTCTTCCTCAGCCCTTAGGAGGAACCATGGCTGCTGACACATTGACTTTGGACATCTAGCTCCAGACAATACATTTATGATGTTTTAAGCCACCTCCCCTTTGAATGCCAGCCCCAGGAAATGAATACACTTAGTAAAGAGGTCACCAAGTGGAACCACCCCATGTTGGCCAGGCCTGCCTCTTACTTAAGATTCTCTGAGTCAACACTTTAAAATCTGCAAATCTCAAGTAAAACTCAGATTTTTAGTTTTTCTCTTGCCAAGCTGGGACCATTCCTTCAGTGGGCCACTGAAGAGTAGCTGTCCCTTTGACTGCCATGTTTCCTGTCACTGACTTCAGGGTCAAGGCAGATACAGTTGTGCCCCCTTTTCCAGGGGGCACATGGCCCGAGGCCCCCAGTGAATGTCTGAAACTGCAGATTGCACCAAACCCTATATATGCTGCTTCACTTTTACCATGGATCTCAGGAAGCTTAAAATGTGATATCTTGTGTCTCCTTGTTAATTTGGGAATTTTCACCTTTTCACTTAAGGAAGCACTGTATGGCTTCTCTTTGGCATCTTCCAACTTCCAGCGTCATTACTCTTTCACTTTGGGGCCACTCTTAAGTAAAATAAGGGAAACATGGACATGAACACTGCGATACTGCAATAGACAATCTAAAGCCTAGATGGCCACTAAGTGACTCTGGGCAAATGGTGGACACAGCATGGTGTGTTAGCATCTCGTGGTTGTGACAAAAAACCTGAGGAAAAACAACGTAGAAGTGGAAAGATTTTCTTTGGCTCATGGTTTTGGAGACTTCAGTCCACTGTCAGGTAACTCCATCATTTTGGGCCTGAGGGGAGGCAGAGCATCATGGCGGAAGGGCCTGGCAGAGGAAAGCAGCTCCACTGACAGCAGCTGGGAAACTGTGAGGGCTGGGGAGGGTCCAGGACAAGTCATAGTCCCCAAGGGCACAGCCCTAAGGACCTCTCCTCCAAGTAGCTCCCACCTCCCAGTAGTGTGGATTGACCCATGGCTGAAGCCAGAGCCCTGAGGATGCCATCATTCCCTAAAAGCCCCACCTCTGAACATTGCTGCCTTGGGGACCAAGTCCTCACCACATGAGCCTTATGAATAAGCTGGACAAAGGATGAGTCGCATCTCAGAACACATGCAATTTAAAACTTACAGATTGTTTACTTTTGGAATTTTTCATTTAATATTTTGGACTTCAATTAACCTCTAATAAATAAAACTTTGGAACATGAAACCACAAATGAAGGGAGCTACTGTATACAAAATAGTCTTCACTCAGTGTGGGACCTGCCTGGCCCCAGCAGGCTTTGGGGGTTCTCATCTTTGCTCCAGTGGCTCCAGGACTGGGGCTGCACCTCCTCCTTTGCCCACATCCCCATCTTCTCCACATCCCCACCCATCCATCACTGTCACTCACTGTGTCCAGACTCCTTTCCCCTTTGTTGCTCTCTGCCTGGAAAACAGCCTCTCTGCTTGCGTGGACCTTGCTGCTCCCACCCAATGCCTTTGCTCATCCTCCCTGGGTCCCATCTTCCTCCTGCTCCCAGGGCCTGCCCTGGGGTGGGCAGTCTATTGGATCCAGGCCCACAGACCTATCCCCCTGCCTCCTAGGTCCCAGACTCAATAGTTGACCCTTTGATCAAAAAAGAGTAGATTTTTTCAAATTGTTAGTTTAAAACTCAGAGCAGTAAAACGACCTATCTGTCCAACCTAGTAGTTTCTCTTACACTTTAACTCTTTCTGTCCCCAAACCAAACATGTTCAAAGGGTAGGGACAAGAAATATGAGAAACATAGGGGATTAAAAAACAACAACAACAGTAAAGATTTAGCCCTAGGGGGAAAGGTGGTAGTTGCTGAGCACAGGTTGAGTGGACCCTACCTGAAATGCTTGGGAAGAGAAGTGTCATAGATTTCAGATCTTTCCTTTCAGATTTTGGAATATTTGCATATATGTAATGAGATATCTGGGGGATGGGACCCAGGTCTATATGCAACGTTCATTTCTGTTTTACGTACACCTGTACAAATGCCCTGAAGGTGATCTTATTTAATATTTTTAGTGCACCTGCGTTTTGACTGTGACTCATTACATGAGGTCATGTGTAGAATTTTCCTCGTGAAGTCGTGTTGGCCTTTCAGAAGTCTCCGATTTTGGAGCATTTTCAGTTAAAGGATGCTCCACCTGTTTATATTCAGAGCTGCACATGGTACCAGCCTGGAGAGTCTTTCCTAAGACAAGATGCTTTTGTTTTTCATCTTTTTTCAGTATGATCCTTGATCACGTACATACAAATGATAGTGTCTAGGTCACAAACCATATTATCATAATGGACACCTGAAGATCTATTTCCCAAAATAAGAACTAGAGCACAAATGAAAGCTTGCATCTCTTTCCCCTTAACTGATCCCCTTCTTCTACCTACCCTACCTCAGGGAGTCATTATCCTGAATTTTATCTTATCCTTCCCCTTGTGTTAGTTTTCTGCTACTGTAACAGATACCTGAGATAGTCAACATATACATAGAAAAGGTTTATTGTAGCCCATGGTTGGCTGCATTGCTTTTGAGCCTGTGGCGAGGCAGGACGTCATGGTAGGGAGTACATGGCAAAGCAAAACTCTTCGCCTTATGGACAGGAAGTGAAAGAGGGAGAGGAAGAAGCATGGGCTGGGACCCCACTCTCCCCTTCAAGGGCATGCGCCAGTGACCACTAGACCTCCCTCACTAGGTCCTTACTTCAAGTTACTTAAGGTTCCACCACCTCCTAATAGGGGACCAATCCTTCAACACCATGAACATTTGGGGATGTTCTGGATCTAAACTACAGGAACCCCCTTTTGAACTTTTTATTAGGAAATAATTTCAAATCCAGAAAAAGTTGCAAAAATAAACAACACCCCTGTACCCAGACTCATCTATTGCTAACAGTTTACCCTGTGTTTTTGATCTTTTGTTCTAATTCTCTCTCTCTCTGTCTCTCTCTCTCTCTCTCCCTCTCTCCTTTTCCCTCTTCCCTCTTCCTCTGCTTATGTAGACAGGCACACACACATTATTATACATGCAAATGCATGATTTTATGAGACCATTTGCCACATTATGTGCAACCCCTCATCTAAAAATACTTTAATGTAACAATAGGGGGGCTGGAGCGGTGGCTCAGCAGTTACCACGCTTGCCTGGCATGCACAAGTACGCAAGTTCAAACCCCAGCACCATGTACGTAGAGAAGTCTCAGAGCAACGAAAGGCATGTGAAAAACTAAATAAAAATTGATTCTCTTTGTCTCTCTCTGTCTCACACACTGTCCCCTCTTTCTTTAAAAAAAATGCAACACTAGGAATATTCCCTTACACAACCACCTTGCAGTTATCAACTTTGTTAAATAAATCTGTCACTGTCCTTTGTAGCATATTTTCCGTCCAGTACATCATTCGGTGATATTTCCTTAGCATTGTTCAATCTGGAGCATTTCCAAAGACGTTCTTCACCTTTTACAATACTGACATTTTAAAAAGTAATCTCTTCTTCCCTCTTTTTAGAAAAATAAAGCCTCTTTTTCTGAGCTTGTGTCGTGTTTCTGGTGTGCTCTTCTGTGACTGAGCATCGTGTTTGTGGTGTGCATCCGTGTTGCAGCTCGAAGCTGTCATTCACTCACTGTTGGGGCTGCCTACTATCCAGCTGTGTGCATGTACTGAGATTCGGCTGCAAAGTCTTACTCTATGTTGTTTTGCTAAAACAGAATACCTCTGACCGGATGATTTATAAAGAAAAGAAATTTATTTGCTATAGTTCTAGAGGTCTAGAAATCCAAGATCAAGAAGCAGGCTCTGGTGAGGGCCTTCCTGCTGTGTTGTAACGTGGCGGAAGACACCACATGGCAAGAGATGGTGCGAGCAAGTTGGAGTGTGATAACTTGAGTCTCTTTCTCAGCTTATAGGACTACTGAGCTCATCATGGGCACCCACCATCATGACGTCATCTAATCCTGATCACCTCTCAAAAGCCCGACCGCCAAACGCCATCAACATGAATTTAGGGGTTGGGTTTCCAACACTTGCACTTTGGGGTGTGCCTTCACACTCGCATTTGGGTATTAACAGCTTTTGTTACTGTAAGCAGTGTTTCTGGGAACATTTCTCTGCACGTCTGTTGTGCATATATAACATTTCTTTGGGGGTTTTACCCAGACAACTGGCATTGTTAGGTCATCAACTACATGAATGTTCAACATTTCAAGATAATTCCAAAATGTTCTCCAAAATGAATGCACTAAATTTAAACTCCCACTAATAATGAATAAGACTTCCTGTTTCTCCATATATTCTCCAGAACTTAGTATTGGTGACCTTGTGTTTTGTTTGGTTTTCTCTTTTGGCGCTGGGGATGGAGCCCAGGGCCTCACACATTGACTTTCAGCCTCAGCCATTCTTTAGCGGACAATCTGGTGTGTAAGTAGTGTGTGAATCATTGTCTTCTTATGGTTTAGATTAGATTTCTCTGGCTATTAATGACATTGTGCATCTTTTTATGGGTTCAGACCATATGTGAGTCATATCCTGTGAAACAGTAGTGACAATGATGGTGGCAATACGGCCTTTTGTTTACTACTTACCGTGAGAAGCTATGTTAAGCGATACAAGAAACCTTTATTCATGAAAACAGCTTAAGGAGGTAGAATAATTATCACCTCCTTTACTCTCCCATCATTTGGCCTCTCTTCAACTTAGCTGTCTTTTTCCTATCGATTCATTTACACCTATTTTAACTGGATTTTTCTTTTCTTTTTTTCTCTCATCACAAGGGAAGAGGGAGGAGTGTGTGCTGCCTTAGTAGAATTGGAAGTCCAGTGGCTTCCAGTGACATCTGAGCAAGGCTCCATGTGCATGCAGGTCTGGGTGGGAGTTCTGGCTCCCACCTGGTCTCCAGCAGTGCCCAGCTGGGTCTCATTACTGGCCTGCTTGGGTGAACATGTCAGCTCCCTGCTTGACCTTCTCTGATGCCACCCCAAGCAGGCATGTTGGGGCACCGTGGTGTGGCCACCGAAGGCAACAGTCTAGACTCTCCTCTTAGCCTTTGACAGTGGACAACAAGAGTTGGGGTCATCATTTTATTCTGTGGTTTTTGACAGGAGTAGAGCCATCATAGTCCAACAGTCTTCTTTTGTGGCAGAATGCCTGTCCCTGATCCTTTGGCGAGAGTGAGCAGAGTATGGGGCTTTATTATTTATTTATTTGGTCTGTGCCTGTTGGTATTTCCAGGATGCTGGTTTTCTCAGCTCCAAGTCTGGATATATAAGGTAAGAAGAAAACCCAGGGGACTCACCACTGTGGGGTCCCTGGCTAATCTGCCTTCCTCCCTCTACTGCAACAGCCTTTGAATGTTTTATAGCTGCTCCCAACTTATTATGGTTCCACTTGTAATTTTTTGACTTTGTGATGGTACAGAAGTGATATGCACTCAATGGAAACCATACTTCAAGTTTTTTCATTTTCCAAATAATGGTATGGTGGTGGAGGGCTGACACCATATACTCACCTGATGCTGAACAGTTATAGTTTTGTATAGCCTCACTGAAGTATGTGATCGCAGGGGAACCAACGAATACTCTTATCTAAAGTCTACCGGGGGGTGGAGAATTTCGGGTTTGTTTTGTTTTTTGATATTGTGTCTTCACATCCTATCGGGTTTGCAAATGGCTTATCTGTGTGTGGGCATGAGATATTCAACACTGTATTATAAAATAGGATTTGTACTAGAAGATCTTATGTTCTGAGCATGCTTAAGAGTCACATTCGGTAAGTTAAGTATATTGAATGCAGTTTGCACATAGAATATTTTAAACTTATAATGGTTTAATCAGGACGCCAAGGCCATTGTATATATGATTATTTTAAAAAGAATGCCCAGGGTTCTTAATTGTGCTTAGTGGGAGAAAAAGAGAAAAGTATATTTCCTTCTTGTGTCTAGAAGCAGAATCCTTGCTGGCTTGTAAGAGTTCATTATGTATTCTGAATACTGCTAATCCTTAGTCAGGGAGACATATTACATGTACTAAAAATAACACTTCCCAGTTAGTAGCTCCTTAAAAACTTTTATTTATTTTTTGGTACTGGATCTTGAACCAGGATTGCTTAATCACTGAGTCACATCCCCAGCCTTTTTTATTTTATTTTATTTATTTTTATTTTGAGACAGGTCTCACTAAGTTGTTTAGGGCCTCACTAAATTGCTGAGACTGACTTTGAACTTGCGATCCTCCTGCCTCATTCTCCTGTTTTGACATAAGTTCTTCATTTTCATGTAGTTTCACTTATCCCTCTTTTCTTTCTTTATTTGTTTTTATAGCTGGTGTTTTTTTGTTTCTTAAGAAATAATCCCTTTTCCCCAAATTTAGAAAAATAATCTCCTATAATTTTTTATAACAAATGTAATGTTTTTGCTTCTTGCATTTAAGTTCTTAATCCACCTCAAATTAATTTTGGTGTATGTTGTGGGTCATGGTTCCAATTTTATATTTTTAAATAGCCTCATTGAAGTATTACTAATATATTTAAAGTGTACAATTTAATAAGTTTTGACACATACATGTATACTACACTCTTGTAATCACTGCCACAACAGAGAAAATAAATATACACATCACTCCCCAAATTCTCCCATCCCTCAATAATTTTTCCTCCTTCTACCTTCCCTCCCTTCCTCCGTCCACAGGCTACCACTGATTGTTTTGGTTACTAGAGGTTATTATGGATTTCCTAGAATTTTATGTAATTCTAATCTTATAGCCCATGATACTTTTGCCTGGT